>JXSR01S025247.1:11777-24063 GCA_000969725.1 Ophiothrix spiculata
ACATTTACAGCTTGAGCACTGAACAAGTTGAACATGTTTTATAGCTCCTCATCATACCGATCACCGTTACAGGTTTGCCTAGGTTTGAATTAATTTATTTGAAGAACAGTAATATACCAAATTATGAAATTCAAAATATTTTATCGGTACTCATGCTCATCATACAAAATGGCGTTTTTGGAAAAAATGGTTGTCATACATGGTGGTTTTTAACATAATTTACGCCATTTAAGGTTGAAAATTCAAGCTACCTTCGCCGCTAGGGGTCTTTCAGTCTTCAAGTAAAGTTGCTCAGCTGAGTATTATGCATAAAATGTCTAAAATTAGGCCAAATAAAAAATAAGTATTGACTTTATATGTAAAAGAAAAATATACTTTTATTTATAAGAAAAAATAGTACTGGTATACACTCTTAGAAATGCCTAGTCATTTTTTTGACTAGAATCCCCAGTCAAAATATTTTGACTAGAATCTGGTCAATTTGACTAGACGATCTGGTCATTTCAACTAGTTTCAAATTATTTGACTAGATAATCTGGTCAAGTTGACACAAGTGTTAATACGAATTGCGAAGTAAAACTCAAGATTATTAATGTTACTCAGGTAAAATGTGTTATATAATGCACAAATAAGCCCAATACAATCGTTTGTGCACAAAATATGTGTTATTATGGGCAACATCTTAGAAAAGTAAGGAAACGCACATATAAATTTAATTTTTGCATGGCTGTTAAATGAATAATTTGGTGGCCAAGTGGGTAAGTAACTGGACTGTTAATCTCAGATCCCGGGTTCGATTCCCGGTCACGACGAGGTAAGATTTATTGGTAACGAAATATTCCAATAAATGAAATTCTGAAACAACATTTGAAAGTCAATCATGGAGAAAAGTTTAATTGTATTTTTTTCTTACTCATTTAATTATCTTATTTGACTAGATTACCCTAATCAAAAAGAGTGTATGACCGGTGTGCCATGGGGGTGTGATTTACATCATCTTACGCCATTTAGTGTCCCACAAACGCACACGAAAATTTTTATCACACTCTGTGTCATAATTCGCCCGGAGGAAGGGGGGGGGGGTTAAGTATAACGTTGCAGGCATAACGTGACCATAGTTTTCAAAACACTCCCTAAATGGTGATTTTTTTTCTGAAGCCAAAATATACAATTTTTTCCGTATTCAAACAAATCGCCTTCACCATCTAGGCTTTTGCCAAGGAAACCCAACTTGGTACTTGGTACCAAGTAAGCGTCAACAGGGCTCCAACTTCCAACTTCCAAGATCATTTTTTTACATTCAGTTTTGAATGCAGGAGGATTAGGGGAAGACCGGAGTACCAGGAGAAAAACCTTCGGAAGCGAGCATGGACTGATAACCAAATGCAAAAGCGCCGGGCGTGGGAATCGAACCCCGGACGTCATTTGTGCGCCAAAACGCTCCCTCACATCCTAAATGGGGATTTTATTGATAGGGCCTACAGTTTTCACAATAGGTTTTGTGTACCCCATTTCTTGCAATTGGCTGTTTTTGATACTCTAAACGGGGTTACTTGGACCATGCATAGCCTATTCATAAAACACCGCTAGCTCTATTATAGTTGGAACTCCTCAGCTGCAGTGCAGGGCTTACCTGGTGAGTTTAGTTTGTAGTGCAATAAGAAGAATCGCTGTTTAGTCTCGTCGATCGAATTTTGTCAAAATTCCAGAGTTTGTTTCCATTCTCCCGCAAAATATTGTTAGGATTTTGTTGGTTTTAGACCGGGGGGGGGGGCACTCAAGTATAATGTTGCAGGCATAGCGTGACCACAGTTTGTCAAAACACCCCCTAAAGAGGTGTAGGGTTCTGAAGCCAAAATATACCCTTATCCCCCTATTCACACCCTAAATCTGGATTTTATCGATACTGTGTTCACACTCGGGTTTGAAAAAGTACCCTTTTTCTTGAAAATTGCCCAAAATTGCTGTTTTGATACCCTAAACGGTGTCACCTAAATTCACCCTTCAGTCCTCAAAAACAACTCTAATTCACCCTTTTCTTGGTCACGTTATGCCCGCAACATTATATTTGAGTGCCCCCCCCCCCCCCCCGGGGGGTTTTAGGGTCAGTTATAAATGTTAGATTTAGAGCTTGGGTCAGGTTTAGGGTTAGCAATAGTGTCAGAAATTTTGAGCATCAGAGTTTTAAATTATAGGGTTTGGTTTACCGAAATATTTAAAGTCAATGAAAAATCGTCGAGAAAAAACAGAGATTCTTCTTCTTGCGTTTGTAGTGATACCTAAAAGTTAAAGAACGGGCTAAACAGACTCGTTCCAACAATTTACAAGAAATCTTAAAATGATAACAAGTAACTTGAAGTAAGAATATAAATTATATTCTCTTTGTATACTGGTATAATAATAAGTTCTAAATAATCTTGTCAAATCTCAGTTACGTCACTTATTCCCGGGAAATTATCCTGAAACAGTAACTTCCGGGTGTTATATTTTTACAGATAATAAATATTCATGAAAAAGTTTTGTGGCTGGCTGTCAATAACCTCTTCCAACTCTATGTTGAAACTTTTACGTTGTGTTCATAATGATCAGCAGCAGGTGTTTATGTAGAGGAGATTATAAGATTGACTGCGCATGCGTTTTAGGCCCCGCCCCTTGGGATATGTTTACAAAACGTGAGTGTGTGCTGCACTGAACAATCACTTTCAGAAAAGTTTGTGTAAAGATCAGCGAAACAAGCACTGATCATTATAGCTGAGATTGTCACGATATGCACAATGGTGTAGGTTTACAGTCAAGGAATCATCTGCTGATGTTATTATGGAGTGCTTAGTACTGGTGCAAAAATGGGGAAGTTAAGCTTACTGTGGAATTACATGTACATGTGAAATATCGTATTCAATTTATTCACTAATTTATACAGCAACAATCTTCAACTACTCTCAAAGTCCATGGTGGATACCAATACATTTGGAACATATTGTCAACGAAGATAATCGCGAGCATTTTAGCTCGTGATTTACAAAACTCAAGTCAAAATGAGGAAATATTCACAGCAAATTTGTACTGAAATTGGACTGATTCTAACAGTTACTTTGTGCCTTTTGCCTGATGTGGTAGCTCCACAAGGATCATTAGAACCTTTAATAACAAGGTCTGATAACTTGGAAAATACAGAGACAGAAGTGATTCCCCCTGGTGGGACCACTCTTAGTTTTGTGTTTGATGTGACTGGGTCTATGTATGATGATTTACAGCAAGTCATAGAAGGAGCAAGGAGAATTTTGGCAACATCGTTAGAGAGGAGAGATTCATCACCTTTGTATAATTTTGCTTTGGTCCCATTTCATGATCCTGGTGAGTAGCTGTTGCTAATAATTCAAATTAAAAAACAAAACTCAAAGAAAAAAACCCACAACCCTCAACCCCACCCCCCCCTCACGTTTATATCATATATCATCCCTAAGCAGGTAGGCCTATGTAGCCAGAATTTTACCGAGGGGTTGTTTAAAAATGAACCGTCAGTGTGTCAAATACAATTCTGTTGGTTCGTCTTCATATAGTGGCCCCCAATTCCGAAAACATGGCTACGCCACTGAGTAGTTTAAATATGGCAAAATATACCCTATAGATATTAGCCATATTATATTCCAGGTTAAGCAAGATGATATCAAGGAACTGTGAATTATTGCACAACAGGTTCACAGATGACCCCAGAGTGCAAGGTTTTCATGATGTCAAGGAAAGAATTTTTTATTGTCAAAATTATTTACGATTAAGGAAGATATACAAATAACATGAATATGACAAAAGTGTAAAGTTCAAAACACATTTTCTTGTGAGTATAGTATATAGGCTAAGGGCCTAGTCTTCTGCACAAATTTTGATTTGGAAATCAAGAAAATATCAATAAAAGAACAACTTGTTTGATTTTCTTATGATCTACATATTGTTTTTTGTAAATCTTCCAAAAATATCTGTTTCCAATCATTTTCTTCATAAATATGGACTCATACTAGAGACAAAAAAATTGTACACAGCAAGACCTGGGCACTGAAGTAGGAAAATACCGTCGACTGAGTCTCATTTTTTCTTTCCCACCAGGCGTAAAAAGCCAGGAACCATATAATAGGGTAAAAATCACCCAGCGCCCGCTTAAGAAAAAGCTTTGATTTTGAACTGGACTGAAAATAAAAATGCACATCTAGCACTAGCAACAAAGATCAAACTTGGGACTCATTGGTGCAAAAAGAGGGAAGTTCTGCTATGCTGATCTTCTTCCACTAAAAATCAAACATATAGACAAGAAAAAGCATAAAAGTACATTAAATAAAAGCAATGACATTTCTAAAGATTGAAAAGTCCTCAGATTAGTTAAAAAGAGCATAACAAAATGGAATAGATCAAAATCAAAAGTAAAAAAAAAGTAAGTTGATTTGTTTTTATGATCAGGGAATATTGTGTATTACAAGAAAATTTCAGATATTGAACAGACTGTTACTAAAGTTTATAGAGTTTTTGAACATAGGTGATCTTGTGATTGTTTTAGAATTTGCAATAGGTTTAAAAGAATTTACATTTTTTTACAATTTAAGTTTGATATAGTCACAAACTGTAATCATAGGTTTATAGTGGTTGGGAATGAGAAAGAAAGGATGAAAGAGGCCTATAATTAAAACAGCAAAATATCAATCATCCCATATGATTCAAAAGTGAGGAATAATTTGTCATTTCAAATTGACATTGATTGCTATATATGTCATGTTTAAAGAGCCACTGATTTTATATGGTTTCCGTTAGGGTACGTAATCCCTTGACCTTTTAAGGCCTAATTGAATGAGTTCAAAATCTTGTTTGTTTATGTACCTGTAGCCTAAATATCAAAAATCAATGTTTATTTACTTTTGGCAAAGTATAGACTGTGAATCAAATGATCTATCTTCAATTATTATTGCGTTAATAGATCAAATTTCATCTTCAAATGATTAACTCTTGATATGTTAGGTAATTATGAAACTTTTGCTAACCTTCAGAAAAAGCCAATAACTTATATTTTGTTTTCCATTTTGATCCTGGATAGTATGAAGAACAATGATTCTACCCATTCTTATTCTACATGTATATAGTAGGCCTACTATGTAGGATCCCACATGTGGATAAATAAATCAAAATGGAGGTAGTGCCCAATCCTTGATTGCTCTTTTTAAGTCCATAGAAAATACACAAAAGGTTTTCTTAGTATATTTATAAATGTCTATTTACTTGTCATGTTTGCTCATATCGAGTGTTTGATAACACATTCAGTTGGACAGATTCAACTTCTGTAACAATAGTTTTCAATATTTACATGCCAGGTTTCTGGGTTTCCTTGTTAGAAGATAATTAAGACCTTACATAATGTTCTTGTCGGCCCTGTCTCTTTTCTCTCGAAGCCTTTAAAAAAAACGGAATCAGGCATAGGGAGATCACATAACATTTATTAAAACTTGTTTCCACTGAATTGATGATGGAACCTGTAAAGATCACCTTCCTTTTATTTAGACTTGAATATCACCTTCCTTTTATTTAGACTTGAATATTATGCCTTATCACAGCACACCGCCTCATTTATCATGCCTTCAAATGCATACTATCTTTCTGACCCCTTTTAATTCTAAGATTTGAACATGATTTACTGGTATTTACTGGCATAGTTTATAAAACATTTATGGCTCTTGTTTGCAGAAACTAAATATAAAATATATCACTTTCTTATAATTGTCTACCAATGTTTTCATCACATCAGAGCATCTTCCTTAAAAACTAGTTCCAACTTTTGGGTCAAAATTAGGGTTGATGTGTTATAACCCTTAGCCAGAGGGGCTAGAGGGAGGGGGCTGCAGGGGTTGACAAAATTTACCGAAAAGGTCCACTTTATGCTGCGAAGTTGCTAAAAATGTTTTCTGAAGGGTTAGGGGGAATTAGGTCCAATTTTGGTCCACTTAGCAGTTCTGTACCCTCCCAAGAAAAATCCTTACTGTGGGCTTGGATGTATAATGATCATGTAATTGTAACTATTTAAAATATATAAAATAAAAAGGTCAGCCCCTTCAGGGGTTCTGACAAAAAGACAAAAAAAAAATGTAATTGTAACTGAATTCATGCCAATTATCTCTAAATACCCTGTCCTCCTACAGTAATGTGTCATTCATGTTTTGTTAGAAGTGATTTATGTTGTGTATATTTTCAAAACACCTTCTATTCAAGGGAGGTGCCATTAGACTTTTAGGTTAGGAAGAAGAGGTTAGGAAGAGGAAGCTAGGATTTTTGGTTAATCACAAGAATAATGTATTATTTTTGTGATTAATTATCAGGGAAAAGACATCCTCAGCAGGACCTCTGACTAGCTCAGTGGTGGGCACCCTTTTTACTACCGCGGGCCAAAAAAGAGTTCTGACATTTTTCGCGGGCCGCATCCAAAGTACTAAAAAAGTTTATTGAATCTAGGTTTTGCAGATACAACGACTCTCTTGCACTCGCATAACAAAATCTGAAACACGACAAGTTTTAAGATATTACAACAGATTTTATGACGCAAATTATAGTAATGTATTATATACATCACCTGGGCAAAAATGCCAGTTGAAATTATTTACCAGCAAATATAATTATTTTATTTAATTTTTTCATTTTTTACCAGCAAATATATTTTATATATTTTCATCATCATGCATACTGTTCTGCATTATTATCTTTTATTTTAACGTAGAAAATAACCTCCTCATTGCTTTTAGGGAATGTATATAATATTCCCTCCTCCAAAGGAGAAAAACCCTGTAAGTACACAAATTCTCATTGTGTCTTGCTTGTGCGAAAATAATTGTATATATTATATTGCATAGAGACAATTTGTGTTCTTCCAAGAATTGTTAAAATAGCTTAAAATACACCATCATGATATATGTGACCATCCATCAAAAGAAAATATAGGGCTTACTGATATACGCTTTAAATGGATAAAGAAAAAAACCCAATTGCTATGTATTTATACAGTATAAAAGCGATTTTGTTCAACTTTGGAAGAATACCATATTTCTGACCATTGCTGAGATGATAAGTTTATTCCATGCGCAATATGACTTTTTATTTTGCAGCTTCCTTTTCCAAATTGTATACATTATTTTTTTTCTTTGTGGGCTTGGCGGGCCGCACAAAAAGAGGCAATCTACGGCCCGCGGGCCGTAGATTGCCCACCACTGGACTAGCTACTCATCACAAAATATATCATGTCATTTAAAAGCCTTTTCCTGAAAAAAAATCTTGAGTCACTACTTGACTCATTGCTTGAGAAAAAAAAAACTTGGCAAAAAAAATTGACCATGAGAGGAAAAAATTGACCCACATGAGTATGATGAGGAAAAAATCAACTAACAAATTCATCAATCTCCTGCAGGCTTCTACAGGAGTCACTTTGATAAAGAGAGGATGTGGCTGAGGTCCAAAAATGACAGTCTATAATACCCTAAGTTTGATTACCTATTGAGTTCCTTCAAAAAACCAAAATTGGGTGAAATTGTTCAATAGATAGAGATCAGATTTTGGACTTTTCTTCAATAGCACAAGGTTTTTGAAAACAAACCTGCTTCAATGAGGCTAAGGAATTCTCAAAGATGATGTGGACCTCATCCCCTTTGACTTTACCCAAACATCCAGCCTCCTGAAAGCCTACTGGTGTGTCCCTAACAAATTTGTGTTTGTAAACTTCAGATAACCATCACTCTGATCACTGTGTGGTAAAAACTGTTGACAATATTTTGCTGATAACCTCATGTTTGTAATTTTGCATACAATGAAGTAGCTTTCCAGAGGTCCTGCCTAAATGATGTTTTTGCTGTGATAATTAACCACAAAGTTAATGACTTTATCTTGTGATTAACCAAGTTACAAATTGGGTATTTTGCCAGATGGAAATTTTGACTATCCAACACTGGAAATTAGTTAAATAGGGTCAGTTGACCAATGAAATCGGATATAGACAATATATATTTTTTCATACTACTACAGTACTAGCCAGTCCAGTTTTACAGTTAAATCATGCATTTGTTGGTAGATTACAAAATTTTGAATGCAGAACATTAAAAAAAGCTTGAAATTTTATGGATTTGTATGTAACACATGCATCAGATTTAAGGTGTATCCCAACACTAAATTTTGCAACCTGTAAAATGATTTCATCTTCAGTAGATGGTTTGATGTTTAAGACTCTTGGAAATATGTGGTATATACAAGAAAAGGGAAGCAGGCATAACATTTCCAAGACTGCATCATAGACATTGAACATTAAAAGATGAACAATAATCTATGGATGTTTTTAACTTTCATGAAATTTTTCTATAAACATGTCAATTTAACAAATTGCCATCTACTGGAAAAGTATGTGCAACTCTGAGTCAAATCCTATAGAGGGTGTCAGAATCTATCAAAAACAAACCCAGTCGGTCAAAATAAATCAAAAGTCGTGGATGATAGAGGGCACCCTGATGGTAAGATCTTATAGTATTGCTTTAAGTCTGTTACCTTCCCAGCCTTTACAAATTTGACATCTGGTCTGTGAGAAGAGAAGATGTGTGTCCCATCATGCATTGCTTCAAATTTTATTCAGGAAGTCTTGTGAGTATGCAATCCTATAGAAAGCAGTGCATGATTGGATACATATAATATATTCTCAATATCATTTCTTTTGCTGTTCAGCAATTTCAAATTTTCATTTTCAATGGTGATTTGCCAATGTTGACTTCTGTGTCAGGTCTGAATCAAAGTGAATATTGTATTTTCTAAGACGTGAGATTTACTTGTTTTGAAAAAAATAACCCTCTTGCTCACATAATCGTTTAAGTTGAGATATGGCCACATGAAAAAAGTAAGTTGTTTCTCATCCAAAGAATTCTCAAAATGTGAGGAGGTAGGGAGGTGGTTTTTTTTAAGGTTGGGGAGAGTCTGGGCGATCCAGGCCCTTGGTAGATGTTGACTGCACATTCATTTGTTGTCTTTTAACTCTATGTGATATGGATAGATGTTGGTTTGTTGACAGTTTCAACGTTAAAAACATCAACGATTTAGAGAATCCTTTAAAAAGGAAAGCGGAGTCTTAATATTTGAACGATTTAGCTAAATTGTTTACATCTTTTTAGCTTTTTTGCACCAAAAAAAATAATAAAAAAATGGTGCGGCACCAAAATGTGAGGAGGGGATGAGAAACAACTTTATTTTTTTATGCGGCCTATTGACAAAACAAGCTCAGAAATTTATGTAGATCAAACACAGACACCAATTAAATGTGTGCAAGTGTCTGCCTTCATGGTAGATTGTGTCAAGATTGTTGATAACTCTGCAGAGTTGATTGGGTAATTGATGGGTTCACTCTCATGTTTTTGTCATTATTTATGTGTTACCTGTGAACTACATTATGTCTTCATGTGCAAGTTCAAAGGTATCTTGCTAGTTTATTGTATGGTATATGAATTAAGACTAAAATTCACTCAGGTATTTATTCATTGATGTTACCAATAGTGTAGGCCTACATGCATGTGAGTCATGATCATCTGAGCTCGTATAAGTCTATAGACCATATCTATAATTGACATAATATCGCCGTTGATGGGGTAAATCCACAGAATCGAACGGGGAACGGAACTCAGAGCGAGATCAAGTAGTGTATTTATCATACTTGGCCTCGTTCTGAGTTCCGATTCCCCGCCCGATTATGTGGATTTACCCCATCAACGGCGGGAGTATGTCAATTATAGATATGGTCTGTATTATAGTTGTTGGATTTAATAGACACAAACAAAACAACCTTGAAAATGTACGCTCGCTCCAGAGACAACTGTGTATTTGCTACAGACACGCGTTCACAAATTAAATCCAACAACTGAAGTTTACAGACGTAAAGACAAGAGAATGCTGATGCAAGAATGGGGAGTGCCTCAAAAATGTTCAAGGTCTGAAACAGTGAAAGGGGGTCTGAAAAATAGCATAATTCTAGATAGATATTCTGTGGGGTTGACACATATGCCACAAACACAACATGTTTCATAATTGGAGATCAAAAAAGGACTTCAAACATAGTAATTCTGTCTACATTCAAGGCTTATGATATGGATCTCTTTGAGTCAGAGCAAACAGCTTTCTTTAAGGCTCTGTCACACATCACCGTATAGAGCCAAAACTGTACGAATAACGCACACTGCTCAGTCTTACCAAACCAGTGTGCATTCATGGCTGTTTGATGCGCTAATTTATTAAGGTTTTGACAAAAAACTACTCTTACAAGAAATTAATGTCCTGAAAGTCTTTTAATTATTTCTGGAATTAGGTGTTGGAACAGTCATATTTGTTTGCATAATTCAATTTCTCGTATTTTTTTAAAAATGGTCATTTTGGATCAAAATACACATTTTCGGCCCATATTTTGCAATATCATTATAGGTGGCGCTGTTCATTTTTTGAAATTAATTATGCATAATGCATAAATTAAGTATTTAGTATTTGAATTATTTTTGGTCTCCTCTACCTTATCCATGTATCAAATGTCAAAATTAGGGTTCATAGATTCTACCAATCCCGAAACTTAATTTATATCAATAGCGCCACCAATAATGTGCATTTGGTTAAAAATGAGCGCTATTTCTATAGGATCAAACAGCCGTGCATTATTCGTACGTTTGTTATGTGTGACAGAGCCCTTAGATACACAAACAAAATGTCATACACAGATATAATCAGGGTTTTCAGATCATCATGTACGCCTATGTTTATGTTTATTTGTGAAATTTTGCGTAGTATAAGAACTCAGGAAGTGCAATAATTAACATTGAAGAATAAAAACCACAGCCGCACAGGTTGTCTATATGGCAAGGTCCTTTGTATTCATGTAAGCATCAGTGGGAGTTTTGAACCTACCCTGTTCAAGCCTTCACTTGTAACCATGTAGTTTAATGAGCATCCAATTCACCTTATGATAACTTTCATGAATGATATTGGGTAAAGATTTCACTTTGAACAAAAAACTATGTCAAAGATTCATCATGTTCTCTTTTTTGTGACCCCAAGATTTGTGACATTAGATGTCTGAAGACCCTGGAGGAGGGTGTAGTTCAAGATTCCCATTGACACTTGCATAAAATCTGATATGATTACATAGCATTGATCAAGTCATCTTACATGTTTCAATATAAGCCTACAGATTTCTTCAAATTGGATGTTTTGACCTAAAAATTGTTATTCTAGATCATTTTTTATTCCAATTGCAATTGTTGAGATTAAAGCAAGCATCTATGTCTCATGACATACGCTAATTTTGCGTTGATTTTTTAGTATTTTTTTTAACATACTTATGCAAAGGTTTCCTGTCAGCTTTAATGACCAGGAGCAGTACCACAAATATTTCTCAGCATAAATTTGTTACAAAGAAATATACTCATGCATATTATAGCTTGCTGTATATGCACCGCACCCACGTCATAACAAACCAAAATGACAGGGTGATTTCCATGAAGTAATCTGGAATTGTCATTTCAAATGTGACCCGCTGATCTTGAACTTGTTAGCTGCCTCAAATTTGTAACAATTCCACCATTCATTTCCAACATGGTGGGCTCCAGTTCTGCCTACAAGCCCTGCTTCAAGGCTTATGGAAACTCCATGTTCAATGAAACACCCACAACCAGGACCACAAGTGATCAAAAGTTCAATCCATCCACATGATATTTTTAGAATTCAATTTACCTGCAGTTTTTGTATCCACAACTAGATCTGCTTATAAAATGTAAAAAGATCCAACAAAGTGTTCCCTCTTTTGCAGAAACGTACCAATCTGTTTCAGGTTTACATACAATACATGTGTTACAGTTGCATCTGAAGTACCCGGGGGGACCACCGCTCAGATACTAAATTGGTACTCATGCTCATCAGAGCACCTAAAAATCTGACCCTAAATGGCATAATTGTTGACATAAAATACTCTTATAAGTTATACGGCGCATGATGATGCAAATCACACCCCAAATGGCATAACAGCATACAATTGTAATACCTTTTTATCACAAATTAGGTATTAAAAAGTATACAATTGAAGCGTTTCGATCATTAACTAGGAGTATTGCTTATTCCCTCTGGTTTTTATTAGGTTTTTTATTTAAAACATGTATAGCACGATACTCAACTTAGTGACATAAAGTGAAAAGTGACCCTTAGTGGCGGATGTAGCTTGAATTCACAACCCTAAATGGTGTAAATTGTGCTGAAAACT
>JXSR01S025247.1:27473-51192 GCA_000969725.1 Ophiothrix spiculata
GAGCTGTTATTTAAATTCGGACAGGCGAGCCGTTTTTAACATTCGGACTAGCGAGCCTTTTTCATTTTTCGGACTGGCGAGCCTAAATTAAAATTTGGAGTGGCGAGCTGTCGGACTAGCAAGTCGTCGGACTAGCGAGCTTTCGGACTAGCGAGTTGTCGGACTAGCGAGCTGTCCCCTACCATTAGACGACACTCTTGACTATATTGCTAATAACTTCTGAATATGATAAGAACATTGGATAATTATGAAGTGATAGAGATTAAATGTCTTGCCCGAAGACAAGGTCATGACTATAGCGGGCTCGAACTTGCAACCTTCTGATTTTGCATCCTGCACTGTTCTGTTAGACCAATTTAACCAATTAAAATCAGAAATTTCCAAATTGTCAAGTCAAGAAAAACTTAGGGTTAAGCCTTTGGAGGTATGTATATAAACATCTATGTATCATGTCTGATGAAGTTCTGCCACTTTTGATAATTGACATCAATTGGTTTTGCATAGGTTTATGTTTATTTATACAACCAGTATAGAATGCATATAGCTTTATAGAGAGCAATTGCACATTTCTGAATTCACCCCACCATCACCAATTGAGGCACTTGACTTCAGACCTTATTTACAAAAGGTAAACACTCGTAAGTGCAAACATTGGCTATAAGGACGTTTAATGATGAAGTCCCTGGCAGTTCCTAGGAAGTTGTATGTACCAGTACATAATTTTTCTTGGATATAGTTTGAAAGATGAACGCATCCATTTTCTTGAAGTATAAGCCAATAAAAGATATCATGCAATGTTTCAAATAGTACTCGGACATCAAAATTCAAGGCCGTCTTTAGAAAAGACGTCTTTAGAAATCATGCACCAGATACCCCAAATTTAGTTCAGTCCTGTGTGAACCTGCATAATATACTAGCTATCAATGTAATTAAATGACAATGATATGCCCTTTTAAGACATATTGTCAGGAAGAAGACCCCCTTCCTATCTCTCTGATTGACTCAGGACTTTCCTGCAGTGTCACTGACCCCGGGCAAAACCTGTTGCTGCTGCTGCTTGGTCAAGTTCATGAACAAGTATTTTTAGAAAAGTGAAATGTTATTTTATATTGCTGGCTATGGTATTCTTAAATATTCCTTGAAGTTGCTTTAAAGGTCGGAGCAACCTGGGTCGGAGCAACCTGGGTCGAAACATGGTCCGATTGCTTCAACTTTATTCAAACTTTTTTAGATTTTGAACATGTATACTCTCTATGGTTTACATTTTTGTTTGACAAATCCATAGAAAATTCACTCACATTCTTTAGCTTTCGCCATCTTGGTTGATGGCTTGATCTCAAGTGATAGGATCCACTCCTACTTCCTGGAAACTTGTTGTTGTTGTTTCTAGGTGACGTCATAGTTTTTCGTAGAAGTGATGTGTATACGTGATCGAGAAAAACAGCGGTTGATTGCATTGGCCCCCCGTTTTCTGAAAAAGTAATCGATCGCAAATATACCCGTGCTAAAAGGAAGGAATCCACATCAGAATTCCACAAATCAGCCATTACGACCATGCAGCACAGGAAAACCATGTCATCGATTGGGAAGGAGCAAAAATACTAGACAGAGACTCAAATTCCTTCACACGCAAAATAAGAGAAGCAATTCAGATCAGAAAACGGGGCAATGCAATCAACCGCGACGATGGCGCTGTTTTTCTCGATCACGTATACACATAACTTCTACGAAAAACTATGATGTCACCTAGAAACGACAACATCAAGTTTCCAGGACATAGGAATGGATCCGATCACTTGTGATCAAGCCATCAGCCAAGATGGTGAAAGCTAAAGAATGTGAGTGAAATTTTCTTTGGATTTGTCAAACAAAAATGTAAACCATGATTGCTACAATCCTACAAAAATGCATCTATTCATGTATACTCTCTAGATTCAATTCATAATATTTTTTAGATTTTGTTTTAAAACAAGATGTTGCTCATATTTTTCTCATTACCCCTGTAATATTTCACAACTAAGTTATGTTCCATTTTGGAGATATATGTGAAAATGTGTCTAATTATGGTAACCATAATTAATTTTACACAGTAATGTATAGGAAATTGTAACTACAAATTGTCCCATTAAATCAAAACAGTTCAACCGATTCAGCTGAAATTTGAAACTTAAACCTCTGTAATAGTCATCTTTAATATGATATTCAAAAGTAAATTAGGAAAATCGGACCATGTTCCTTTTTAATGATATTGTGAAATTATAGTATTTGTATCAGGTCCACTGATGCTATGTCAGGTTATAGCAGCTGCTGTACCACTCATAAGAGACAAAAAAGAAGAAACAAAAAATGGTACATATAAGCTGATTTTATGCTCAACACAAATGCAAAACAAAAAGCGCAACATAATGCCAGGCATTGCGCACATGAGGTATCAGAGCTCCAAAACCCACATTTTTTGGCGCTTACATTGAATATTAAAACGGCTTTATGAAAATCCAAGTCGGATTTATTATAGTACTTGAGAAAGTAGTCTATTGCAAACCATTACCATGATTACTGCCAGCTCCCACCAACATGAAACTTCTTAAATGGTTACTATATAGGGGAGATAGAAAGTTGAGTTTCTCAGGTTTGCCACAGTAACTGGTCTAGTTGAGAGTGAAGTGATTACTACCTGTGTAGGGAGCACCTGCTTCCCAGCAACATCGCAATTATGGGCTCAATTAGGTT
This sequence comes from Ophiothrix spiculata, assembly GCA_000969725.1. Classification (NCBI taxonomy): domain Eukaryota; kingdom Metazoa; phylum Echinodermata; class Ophiuroidea; order Amphilepidida; family Ophiotrichidae; genus Ophiothrix; species Ophiothrix spiculata. Next base: position 30,204 of record JXSR01S025247.1, read on the forward strand.
TCATTGCCTACAATAGCAAACCTGCAGATAATGCAGCCATCTAGAGTAGAATTTTAAGTATATATTTTAAGAATTTTTTTTCCATTAATGAGGCACAGGGGTCTTTTATACAAAATTGTTATATTGTTTCAGTGATCTATCTAATGCAATCAACGATGCAACAGGGAAACTTTGCTAGTGGGGCAAAGTCATTTCTTCCTAATTTTTCTTGATGCATCATGGACTTTCCTGGAAGAACTTCATATATTGCACACCCAAAACAAATTTCAGTCAATTAAAAAAACCTGACTGACATAAGTACACCAAGTTTGGTCCCATTTCTTGGTCTTCCTCCAGGTGGAGATGGACTACGGAGAATATTCAGTATAAAGTGAGTAGATAAAAAGGGTGGGGTTATAATGAAAAAGGTGGGGTTGAAATATCACTTCATGCAATGTTTTCCCACTTTACTCTTCACTTGAATGTTCCACATAGGGGCAATCTACACGGATTGCAGATCTGAGATCCTACCTTTTTAAGTCTTTAATAAGTTTTTGATACTGATGGAGATACTGAATTCTGATTTCATCCCACTTTGGTTCATTGAGCCTAGCAATGTGAAAAACATAAATGGTGACAATAATGTTGTATATCACTATGATGATAGGCCTATGCTCATTCTGATTTTCAGATCTTCTGAACGTTACTTCGATTTTATCACAGGGTAAGCAACCATCCTTTTTTATTTTAGGCCCACCATTTTTTTAAGGCACCCTTTATACTGGAAATTTTCTGAATCCCAACAGTTTGACAATTGTGGGATTTTTTAAAACCCACCCTTTCTAAAGCATGTCGTGCATACAGTGAAAAAGCTGGCACTTTATGGAGTAGTCAAAATGTCCTTCCAAAAAGGTATCAGGGTTTTTGTAGTGAGAGTATTTCTGTTCTGTGTCCCACATTACAATCTTGAAGTTCAAGTGTAGTGTCAATTTAACTTGTGAATATTGAATAAACAGCTGGGGTAGTGTGAATGTATTTGACATGCAAAGACATGGAGATAATTGGTCTTAGATTGTTTCTTTTAAAAAAAATAATGTATTTATTTTGAACTCGGATAATGATAGTAAACATGGTAAAGGCAGGATTAGTAAAGAGTCATTGATCAAGTATGGGACGTGTTGTAGACTTCTCAGCTTCATTTTGTGACACATAGAAAGGTCATTGACAGAGCTAGATTTGAATGACACAGCATTCATACTCTTTGAAATCTCGGCAATATTAGGTTACATTTTTAGTGAGGCATTCTATCTAGGCCTAAATTGTTTCTTTTAATGTTTCTTTTATGTTTCTATAATTCACCCAGCAAATTCACACCACCAACTTGTTGTGGATGATCTATCCAACCAATCTATTCCTATTGCCATAAGGTAATGATGGCTTTACCCTCCCAATTTTCTTTTTCTCTGAACGATATTTTTATATGGCAAAATATTAGTTGCATTTAATGGTTGATTTTAATTTCATCCAGTATTGTTTCCTTTATGATCATGAAGGTGACATACCTTGAATCCATGTGCCATCAGATTCATCCACATGAAAATGTGGTTGATGTATGATGGTGCATCACCTTACATCAATGTCAAATTGCTCCTATATATTTGATAACACCCACTAATAAGAAAAACACTAAGTAAAATGTAAAGTTTAGAGTGTTACCATGGTTACTGGTAATTTTGGCACCATCAATCATCCATCAACAACTGCTTATAGTAGAAAACATGCAATTTGACTTAAAACATTATTTAGCCCTATTTGAAAGTTACATTTTACTTGATGTTTTAAGACTGTTTTACTTATTAGTGGGTGTTACAAAATATTTAAGCTTATAAGGTTACAATGTCAGAAAGATTTGAATAGCTAAAATCAGCACAGTTGCAAAAAGAGATAGTTTAGTTCTATAACCAATGGCAACAGTATACAAAATGGTATACAACAAAACTGAGACTATGAAATTGTGTAGGCTTGACACTCTCTGGCTGCTGTTGATTCCTATACAGTTGTTGAATTCAATATTATTCCTCCCTCTTGAAGGACTTAAATATCTTTTCATTCAAAAGACCCTGTTCATGCATATTTTCATTTCAAAACAAGATTAAAAATGTAAATTCTATAATTAAAAAAATCTTTTTTAAATGTGTGAAAGTAACATATGAGTCAGTTAAGTTCAGTGTATATTTTTAGTTTCTTAAGCCTGGCTTAAAGGTACTTGTCAAGGTTGTCTAGAGTCCAAAATGTTTTCCTGTATCATAGTTTTTATAATATTTCCTAGGTAATTGTATTGACTTGTTGCACTGATCAATTTGTGAGAACCAGTAGTACAATAATAACCGACATCTAAAGTGATGCTACACTGTACACTGAGCAATTATTCATGGTAACTTTGCACAACCCTCTCAAAATAAGGGGGTGATTCGTTATGAACCCTTCGTCTTCACTTGACCTCCCAGCAATGGTCCGCCAAAGGTTGTCATAGAGTAAAAGGTGATACTGAGATAAACAAGTTCAAAGATTAGTAAGCCCTATGTGTTAAAATAAAAATAAAATGTCGCTGCTTATATAGCACTTTTCCATAACTGATCAAAGCGCTTTACATTAATTGTGTTCTGTTGATGATCCTCAGAACATACAGGTATATCATAGTTTCATATTAAAATTCCAATCATTTTCTTGAAATTTGCAAGCAAGCATAAAGATTGTGAATCTGCAAAAACTATATTGACAAATTATACCTCTGCATTTATTTCACCTGTAGTGCGAAATGAAGTTTGTCGCATTTATGGTTGGTAGGCCCGGTGCAGACTCCTCTATCGTACAGAATATTTTGCTTTGAATATTCTATGCTGACGACAAAATGACGTAGGTCATTGAATAAAACTGTGTGTTTTATTCGATGACCTACATCATTTTTTCGTTTTTTCCCAATGGTTCAATGTTTTATATGTTAAAGGATGTCAACCCCTTTTATATCATAGAATATTCAAAGCAAAATATTCTGTATGATAGAGGAGTCTGCACCGGGCCTACCAACCATAAATGCGACAAACTACATTTCGCACTACAGGTGAAATAAATGCATCGAATAAAACACAGTTTTATTTAATGACCTACGTCATTTTGTCGTCAGCATAGAATATTCTAAGCGATGACCTACGTAATTTTGTCGTCAGCATAGAATATTCTAAGCAAAATATTCTATACGATAGAGGAGTCTGCACCGGGCCTCAATACAGTTGAACAGACATAATGGCTGTAAAAGATAATAAAAAGGGTATAAAGAATCAGTAAAAATAAAATTCACCTACAGAGAACTATATTGTTTTGAATGGAGAGTGTTTAAGTCATAAGAATAATTTTTCTGATGAAATTAACAATTTCATGGTTCTAGATAGAACTTTCCAGAGTTTGTCGCAAATGATTCTTTTACGTTCAGGGTTCTAGGCACCATTTGGATGAATAAAAAGGAACCTTTATTGATCTATAGAGAACCCAATGGTTCAATGTTTTATATGTTAAAGGATGTCAACCCCTTTTATATCATTCACATTTCCTAAGAGCTTGGTCACAATAACTCGTACAAACAGTTACGAACAGTGTTTAGTCTGTTTAAAAGGACCACAAGCAGCAAGCAAAGCAGGCGAGCAGCGAGGGCATTGTGTGGTCCTATCAGATGGACTAAACACTGCTCGTAACTGTTTGTACGAGTTATTGTGACCAAGCTCTAAAATATAAGCTAACCCATGCTTTAGTTGGTTCTTGTTTGTTTGTTTTAATCAATGACATTACATCTTGGCCGGTCTCTTTAACCAGCAATTATCTGTCGCCTGATGATTCACAAAGTTGTAACAGCTCAAAATATAGAAGTGTGTAGGGAATAAAAAAAAAGATGGCTGGCACTGTGTCAAGTTCAGCTCTGCTTGATAGTATCAACAAAAGTACTCAGTCAAATCTCTGTTTACATAGGATTGGCTAAAAGAAATTAACAAGTAGTAAACTGTATAAACACATGAGACCTTTCACAACTTGAGGGCAAAGCAGGCAGGGGTACTTTGGAAACATTTATTGAGAGAGTGAATGCTGTAATGTTTTGCTTCAATTTTTAGCATGTTTGTGGCGCTATTTTATAATTTATATATGCCTATACACTCCTGGTCAAAAGTGTTTGCGCACCAAACCTTTAGCCAGCCATATCTCAAGAACCGTTCATCATTTGCGCCATATGTTTTTCGGATTTATTTTTTGCATACTTATATCTTAAAAACTCAACAAGAATTGCATTTATCGCATTTTAAAATATGGCGTGCTAAACATATTGTGTACTTTCTTCTGCACATAATAAACAGAGTTTAAATTCATAACTGCACATTTGTTGGAAAACTTTTCACCTGAAAATGATCTTTACGGCACCACGGTGATAATGAGCATTGAATTATAAACAACATAGGAACAAATCAAAAAGTGGGTGTGGTGTATTTGTATATGGTCCAGGAAATCGGCCATTTTTATGGTTATGGAAGATCTAATATCTGAGGAAACATAAATTTCTTATATTGGATACATTAAGCACCTATAAAAACATGAATTTTTTCACAGTCTTGGTCGCTTGATATAATCATTACGTTTTTGCCCGCATTTATGGGTGCGCAAACACTTTTGACCGGGAGTGTATTTAAATAAATTTTGATCATTTTAAAATGTGTTCTGCATGGCTCATAACGGTTTTATCTGCAATCTGTACCTGGTTTTTATCATGTACAAAAAACTTTCTAATATTTGTGGGTATTTTTGCTCCATTGATAAGGCAAATAAAGGGACAAGTTTGGCATAATCCCCAAACATTTCTCATTTTCCAAACAAACTTGGGCAGCAGGATTCAAACAAACTTTTCACAATATTCAGTAGTAGTTGGGGTATAGTAGACTATTATTATCTAACATTTTCATACTTAACCAAATTTTACCCATTTGGCAACAACACGGGCCTGACCGACCCTAACTTTGTGTTTTTGAAGATTTTTTTTTCAGTTTGGCCAAAATCATCTAACATCAGCCGTTTTTGGCCAATTTTGGTTAGAATTTTTTTTTGTAAAAATGTTCAGTTTTGTCCCAATTTTTTCAGATTTGAGGTTATTTTAGTCAAAAAAAGAGAATTTTTTTTGCCTGACTGACCAAGCAGATGACATATCACAATTTGGGTTTTTTAATAGGCATTTAAATTGATCTAGCCTGCATTATTATTTAATTGCCTGTAAACATGATGTTATTACCTGGGTTCAATTAATTTCATTTTACAAAATATTTGGTGTTATGCTTCATGTAAACAAACCCTACCCATGTTAACTTGCAATGTGCCTTATGATATTCCACCATGTCATCAAAATTGTGCATTCATGTTTTCTGCACACTATACTATCAGTATTTTATGCCTTTTCATGTTATATTTTGTACCATCATTATGTGTGCAGATGACAAATTGTGAATCACAATTTGTTTTTTTTTTAATTGGCATTAATTTGATCTGGCCTGCATTGTTATTCCATTGCCTGTAAACATGATTACAAAATATTTGTTGTTATGCTTCATGTAAACAAACCCTACCCATGTTAACTTGCAATGTGCCTTATGATATCCCACCATGACATCTAAATTGTGCATTAATGTTTTCTGCATACTATCAGTATTTTATGCCTTTTCATGGTATATTTTGTACCATCATCATAACGTGTGCAGATGACATTTCACAATTTGGGTTTTTTAATAGGCATTTATTTTGATCTGACCTGCATTGCTATTCCATTGCTGCTCACATAACTAAAATTGTCTCAAAATACAATGGCATAATCAGGAAAGTAAAACCCTTCTTAAATAAAGAGTCCCTCCATACCCTATATAATACTCTTGTTCTACCATACCTGTCGTACTGTACACTCGTTTGGGGAGATAAAAATAAATTCAAATTTAGAGTCCCTTTTTATAGCACAAAAGAAAATTATTAGAACGTGCACTAACTCCCTTAGAGCATACAACCCCTTTATTCATAGCACTAAAAAAACTCATTTATACATATCAGCTTGCTACCCATATGAACTGGCACAATTTTAATTTACTTCCGCAGGATCTACCAAATAATATCTTCACCACTAAGGCTGACATCCATGACTATAGCACGAGACAAGCCCTTGATTTCCATATTGAACCAACTAGATCAATGCTCGCAGCTAATACTATTAATACCCAAGGACCCGTGGTTTGGAATACATTAAATAAGACAATCAAAACTGCTCGTTCCCTCGCATCTTTTAAAAGCATACTTAGGAAACACATTATCGGTCAATACAGCCTCGAATCCATAAATAATGAGTATGCTCAAGTCATGTGACACCATTTTTTTTGTCCCGTATGTTTGTCCTGCACCCTCATTTTTCTGATATCGTAATATACTACATACTGCATAATTCATAAGATACATGTCTATGTGTAACTTACAACCCTCACATGTAATATATGTATTTGATTTATGCTTCTCTGTTCATTGCGGGTTTTTAAGGTTGCTTTTTGTGTTTGTTTTGTTTTTTTCTTTCTCTGTAATTCTTGCCTCAATGTATGCAACTTACAATTGAGGACCCTAGAACTAGAAGGGGGTTAAGTCACATTGAGTACAAACTGAGAAAACGGCACAAACATAAAATAATTTGTGTAGTCTTGAATGGTATTGCTGTATTTTGCAGTGACTTTTACGCATGTTCTGATCATCAAATTACTACAAAACTTTTACAGAATGTAGAAATGAGAATTCTGTAGCAGGAAATTGACACAACTCAATTTTCAAGATTTTGTGACTTAACCTCCTTTTAGTTCTAGGGTCCTCAATTTGATTCCAGTTATATCATTTATAAAATGTTCTAATTTTGTAAACTGGGTGCCTCCGCCCACACACTTAGCGTTTTCGGAGGCATCCATGTCTCGCATACACTTGTATGAATCGTCTTATATTATATTATATTATTCTCAAATGTATTTTAAATACAAAATTACACATTGTATTTTTATACTTACTTACATACATTATATGTATTTTCTTGTGAATGATGAGATGAAACAAATAAATGAAATGAAACCCTACTTGAAAGGTCTGCCGCTGAATAACAGGTTTATTTCATCTCCTTACCTTTAAATTGATGCTGGCCCATGTAACACACATGTGCTGCAATGATACACATTGTACAAACAAATGTAGTTGAACTTGAGCAAGAATAACAAACACACATACAAAGTATTGCCCATGTTATGGAACTGACCATTAGGCCCTTATATCTCAATGTTGAGTTTGACGTCACATTTTGCTTGGCTCACAATGAGGCAACTATTTCATTTTTCATTATTCATTTTTTTAGATCTATTATTTAAGGCTGTTTTAGAGGACAAGTACATTGCTACACTCACGTATTGACAATATGTTCTAGCTTGGTATACCTTATACTTCAATTTAAAGAAAACAGTGTTTACCTTCGCCAAAAATAAGAGATTAATTCCAAATAGTAGAAAAAAGGTAAACAATATTGTTGTAATTAACTGATTTTAAAATAATTAATTTTTAAATGAGGGTCCAAAATCATAACGAGGGTGGGTGACGGGAAACTCAATATTGAGTTATAAGGGCCTTAATAAACTGGGACAACTGTGGGTAGCTATGCACATTTAAACAGTGGCATGTCCAGGATTTTTTGAGTGGTGGGGCACAAGCATCACTTTCCCTCGAATGACATGAGACTAAAAAGAAAGAAGTACACCCTAATTTTTTTGACGTAGCATTTAAAAAAACTGACAAGCGAAAAAAAAGGACGCTCAAAAAAGTCTGCTCACAAGCGCATGGACAATATTTTCAAGGATTTTAATAACATTTCAGACTATTTTTCTTTTCTTTTGTTTTTTATCCTCTTGCGTTAACATTCATGAAAACTCATAATATGTCGTAGGTAAAGCAAGTTCACTTAAAATGAACGACGACCAAAGATGGTCTAAGTTGTCATATGAACTACGACATCCGACGACTTTTGGAACTACGACTTCCAATGACTGTACCTGTTCACACTTAAATATCAAAATTGAAATCGATGATGACTTAACTGAAACAGATTAAGACTACCAATGACTTTTAAGCTAGTGTGAATGGGGTATAATTTGCATATAGCATATACGCCTGGTAGGTTGTAGGACCGGAGGGGGGGGGGGCGCTCGGAGAAAAAAATGGTATGCATGCTCCTCAGTAAAAAAGGGTCGAATTTTGGCTTATTGGCGTCGACGACTTCTTTAAAACTAGGGGTGCCTTTTAAGGGCAACCTTCAATGTCATTTTAAGATATCTTTGACGATTAGGGTCACTTTTTCACCAGCTATCTTGAAATTCAAAAAATTACAAGAGAAGAGGCTTCCAATGTATTATGTCAATGTTTTTTATGGCAGTAAATATTTGCGTTACGCCATTGAGGGTCCTTTTCAGTGTGTTACACCATTAAGGAGTCAATGTCCATTTCGCCATTTAGGGATCAATTTTAGTGTATTATGACATTTAGGGATATGATTTTGAATTTTTTATGCCACTAGGGGTTGGAATTTGCTGCACACATAACTGGCTGATGTATATGATTACGACATTTAGGGTCCGATTTTGAGGTGCTCTGACGAGCATGCGTACCACTTTTTTCTTCCAGCTGCCTCCCCAGGTTGTGGGGATCCTAGCATTTTAAAGGAGTCAGGTACATTGGCCCCATATCAGTATGGTCAGTATTGTAGAAAACTTTCTTAGGCCAAACTTCAGAATCATCCATGTAAGACAATTATTGAGTTCAAATGTTCTGTCCGTGCATAACAATGCATTTTGTAATCCTTAGTAAAATATTTTGTTAACCCATTATTTATTCTATTCACTGGAGTCAATAAGTATAGATAATCCCCACTTGAAAAATTGCAATCCGTAACAATCCTTTTGTGTTTACATGATAAAAAGCACAACTAAAACCGCCAGACGTTTTTGCTTTAGTCGAAGACAATAGCATATCCTATACTTTGATTGACAGGCCTCTTTTGTGCGGTAAGATTAATTCGATACTTCTTTTGTCAGTTACAATTTGCCATTTGTAAGGGATTTGTAAACTAAATCCTTTGTCCGTTAATGAGATTACTTACGACAAACTTGAACAGGCTAAATATATGCAATTTGAAAATAGTTTGTAGAATTTATGGGGCTGTTAGTCGAAACTAAGAACTTGATCCTCAGGTGTAAAATGTATTGCCAGTAATTTACAAACCATGCTGGGAACATGCCTAATCACCACAGATTTGCAAATAAACTTGACTTTGCCACAGCCATTATAACTATATACAACCTGTTTTCACCAGTGGTATTTGAGAGGCTCTAATTGAATTTACACTGCTAATCTAATTAAGGAGGGTTAAATCCTAAGGACAAGTTCAAGATCTTGGTTTAGCCATTGGCAAAACTGGTCACAGATTTGTGATTGTTGGAATCTTGTGTGGGCAGATTTGATTGATTTGGACAAATTTGACCATTTGTAAGAGCTTGGTTTACAGATTCATGCAGAGAGGTATCAACCAAATTATCCAAATATGTGACACCAGCATCTATGGGAGAAATCTCTTGACCAGAAATGAGTCATTTGTGTAAACTGGCATGTAATAATTTAGATCTTTGTTTTTGAAGTCATGAAATTGCCATATCACTACAACTCAATGTGCCATTCTTAGGCAAAAAAAAGTTGTATGGTTGTTCTCCTACTAATCTAATTAAGGAGGAAAATTCCAGGAAAATACAACTTCAGGCATAACATAACGTTATAAAACTGCCATCGCCTGGCACTATTTTGTGGATGACAACCAAACATTTTTTTTGTCTTATCATTTGATCAACTAGAGCACCTGAATGTTCAAAGAGACATGGTTTTGATGATATTTGAGATCCTTTAGATCTATTTTCTTAAACCTTTTTAAAACTCTTGGATGAATGTGTGTATTTAAAGGTGCAATTCATGATTTTCATGTGGCCTTTTTTCTAGCTAAATAAAAAGAAGAGTACAACATAAATATATACTGACAATTTCACTTGATTCTGACCATACGTTTCCAAGTTACAAGCTTTTCAGCATTTTGAAAATCCCCATAGACTACTGTGCTGTAATTACTGTCGGGGCCCCGACAATAATTAGAAAATGGAACAATTTCTCACTTTTCTCAAAAATGGAAGCACGTATGAAAAAATGGTTGGGGGATCGTAACATATACCACTTGAAGATTCTTATAAGCTAAAATAAATCAAATTTTATAGAGGTGACCTTGAGGTTGAAAAGTGGATCATGAATTGCCCCTTTAAGAGTGAAATAGTTTTTGCCCAAAATATTACAGCGGAAACTTTAATGAAGTTGCTGGGGACATAATTTCTTTTAATATATCCAAATTTTGTTAGTACAAAAATGTATTATGGTACAAAAAATATATTTTATATAACAAGACTATTATGTAATGGTGTTTATTTCCATGTATTTCTATTTAAATTGACCAAAGGGTGGTTTTCTGGAACAGTGTTCTGGAAATATCAAAAAAGCGTTATTTTGATTATATAATCTTTGAACGTAAAAATACAGCAATATTTTGAAGCAAATGTGTCCTTTTATGAAGAAAAGTGTCGAAATTAGTTCAGATGTCCATGAACTCTCTGAATAGAGGTCATTTTAAAGATAAAACAAGTTAGGTTGCTTCTCATGGTTCGTCACTACCGCATTGTTCAATGTCTACTGAAACGCAGTCTTTAGATTTCAACTACTAGTAGCGTGATGTTGCAGTGATGTAATGGTTGGACTCTGAATGCACAAGTCTTTGTGGATCTAGAGCTGGCCAGTTCCTTCGTATCCAATTTAGTTACTGAGCAGCGAGCATGTGCCAAGTACACGAGCCGTTCAAGCTGAGCCGTCATCCAGCTACTGGTGTTGGCTAGTGGATTTTGCTCTTAGATGACGGCTCAGTCAGAGCTATGTGGATCACGTGTTGAGACGATCCTTTTATTGTTAAAAACCACAGAAATTTGTTTTAGGTCTAACATAGTAACATGTAAGCTCTACCAAAATTGTAATTATTAACCAACTTAAACAATCCTATTATACTTTTCCTTCCTATTCTTTTCAATCTGTTAATATTATGATATAATTGGTAAATGTAAATGGAGTAACCAAATGATATAGTATCTGAAGTCTATGGCCTATGGGTACACTTAATGAACTTCCTTTTCATGGTTCAAAAATGGGTAATCTGAACAGAACCAATGTAGTAAGCAGAAAGATTGTATCCTTTTTTGTCATTTTAATGGCTAAAAATAAACTGCAATAATCCTGTCTACTAGCTATAGGCGTTAACTGTGATTGAATATACTACTTGAAATTAGAAAGAATAATGGTTGATATTATATATGACTTACTGAGTGATGAATATAAATTGCTTCCTTAAATTCTGCATCATTTATGCCTGCAAACTTTATTTTGGGCTACAAGTAAAATATATGCAAAGGTCACAGTTTGATGAAATTTTTCATTTTTTTTTTAATGTTTGCTTCAAAGCACCTGCAAAGTTTCATTTCAAGAAAATGATCGGAAATGTGAAAAATATCAATTTGTTCTAAGGACCAACAACAGACATGCGTGGCCAGACGGATAAGTCCTCGGCTGTTAATCACCGGGCATTGAGAGTCATGGGTTCGAATCCAGTGGGCGTTGTGTGTAGTGTCCTTAAACAAGATATACTTACCCTGATGTGCTCCTCTCCACACAGGTGTCAAATGGGTATACCGGCTTTCTTCAATGCTGGGAAGGTAACAGCCTCACAGGGCAGGAGGAGTGACGAACCCTCACCGCAAATATAACAAAAAAATGTGGAGTCTGGCCCAAACACTTCGTATTAAACATTGACTTCTCAAAATTAAAACGTCTTTGTATGTACATAAATATTTTTGGTGAAAAGTGGATGATTTTAAAGTAGCTGCCCTTAGGAATGATAATTTCTGTTTGAATCAACAAGAACCCATTTGAAAAAATGAAATTTCAGGAAAATTAATCACTGCTCTGCATTTCTTTTAAAAAATGTTTAAAAATTGTTGTGTTGAGAACCAATGAAAGGGTTCTTTTTGTCTTGATCCCTTCATGTCATTCATTGATTCAGATAAGTTTGATTGAGTTATTATGACTATGAATCTTATAAAATAAGTCAATTATTACTCACTTTAACCCTTTCGATCTGATAGAATGCCTGAGCATTTCCAAAGGAGCTTTCGAACGCTCAGGTGTTCCAATTCGTATTGAGTATAAATTAATTCAGTGATGGCTATATACACTTATATTGCAATTCAGGATTGAAACGGTTAAAGCTAACCCGTAAGCTAGAATTTCTGTACAGATTTACATAAAGTTTGAACCAACAATCGATCCCAACATTCTTTTAAAATAAACATTTTCTTTTCTTCTCTATTTCAGAAATTGGACCAATAACAAGCACAAAAGACCCTGATTTTTTTCAGCGGAGTTTACGGGACCTCTATGTTCATGGCGGTGGTGACTGCCCTGAGATGAGTATAGGGGCTATAAAAGAAGCCTTGAATATAAGTCTTCCTAAGTCAAATATTTATGTTTTTACTGACGCAAGAGCCAAAGATTATGAACTTACAAATGACGTGCTGAAATTGGTTCAAGAAAAAGAAAGTCAGGTAAGTGTCTAAGGCTGTGATCACATAGAACTATACTATTAGGGTATATGGTGTACAATTTTACTTGGGCACACATATAGATTCAATCGAACACTTGAATTTATGCTACCGGTTCACATAAGAGGGCATTATTCAAAAAACGAATAACTCACCGTGCCTGTATAACATATCATTGAATAGCGTATAGCGAATACCGTATACTTCTATGTGATCGCAGCCTAATGGTATATTCAGAGTTCCAGCAGTTTCATTTTATGATATTACTTGATGTTCAAAATCATATCCATGGCAGTGGCGTGTCCAGGGGGTGGCTTTGGGGGCTGAAGCCCCTGCAGAGTTGCAAAAATCGTGTAAAATCAGCCTAATTTTGACGAGTTTTGATACTTAGCCCCCCGCACAAGTCAACAAGCCCCCTTAAGCCCCCCGCAAGGAAAAATCCTGGACACGCCAGTGCATGGTATACAGCAAAATGCATGGGCTAAAGCTTCAAGTGCCAGATATCAAGCGTTGCGATTTGATGACTTCTGAATTCACCATAATTATGTTTGATCAAGTGTAGTTTAGATTCAGGTTGTTTCTTTAAATGTCCACTATTTTATCATAGGTACATGGATGGTAATATCAGAAGTAATTTTAGCACTATGCAGAGTAATATTTCCATTATCTTTTGTTCCAAATGATTGTTCAAAAAGTCAACAAGTTGTTGATTTAGATTACTTGATAAAAAGTTTTCAAATTCTTAATCTAGTATTAAAGGGGCAATTCATGATTCACTTTTCACCCTCAAGGTCACCCCTATCAAACTTGAGTTTTTTGGCTTTTAAGAATCCTCAACTGGTATATGTTACGATCCCCAAACCATTCTTTCATACGTGCTTGCATTTTTGAGAAAATCGAGAAAATGTGTCATTTTCTAATTATTGTCGGGGCCCCGACAGTAATTACAACACAGTAGTCTATGGGGATGTTCAAAATGCTGAAAAGCTTGTAACTTGGAAATGGAAGGTCGGAATCAAGTGAAATTTTCAAAGTATATTTATGTTGTACTCTTCTTTTTATTTAGCTAGAAAACAGGCCATATCAAAATCATGAATTGCACCTTTAAGTACAAGGAGATTTCCAACCACATTCTGCTCCACATTTAAAACTTTAGCCCCCAATTATATCATGTAGAATATGATAATGAGCAACATTTAACAAAGAAAATACAAATATTGTTCTATCTATCACATACATGTATATTGGTTGAAAATGTTTAATACATGTATTTTTGAAAAATGAAAAGTCCATTTATGAAGAAATACAATAAAACCTGTCCATTTTGTTACTAGAAACTAACCTTGCATCTTACTTGTTTCTAGGTTGTGTTTGTAATGACAGGCGACTGTGGCAACCATTCACATCCAGGTTTTCAAGCTTATGAACAGATTGCTTCAACAAGTTCTGGTCAAGTTTTTTTACTCAATAAATCAGATGTTGAGGAGGTGGGTATAACTTATTCCATTTTTGTCTCGCCTGAAAAATTTTCAGGAAGAGACATACCATTCCTTTAAACTGTCTGCCGTCCGCCATCTGCATTTCTTGTCCGGAGCAAATCTCGGAAACCGTATGCCCTATGTTGATGATATTTGGTGAGTGGGTAGGGTTGGAGCTGAACTGGTGCTGGGTACAATTTGAACGCAAACTATGCATATGAAGTACCTAATTTGCATAATTTATGCATAATTTGTTATTTTAAGTATACCTGCTAAACCATAAGGACTATGGTAATGAAACTTGGTGACATGAAGGGGTTCGGGGTTGGCACACGTGACGCACCTTTTTTTGGGGTGCGGTGAAGGTCATTCAAGGTCAAAAAGGTCATTTGAGGTCAAATTTCAAAATTGTTCATAAAGTTGACCTGAGGTCATCCAAGGTCATTTTGGGGTCAAGGTCATAACTCATGAACCCCTGACCCCACATGGATTAAACTTAGACCATAGAAAGTGCTTGACCCAAGAGCAAGGTCAAAAGGTCATCTAAGGTGTCAAATTGTTCCATTATGATGGATGATAAAGTCGGCGATCAACAAAGTAGGTGATTAACAAAGTAGGCGGTCGAACCATCTTATTTACACTCTTATTGATACCTGGTCACATTGACTCAGAAAAGAGTCTGTCGTGAGTTCATTCAGAATTGTGGGCCAAAGATTGGCAATCTGGAACAATCAAATATGGGCTTATTTGGTTTCAAATTTTCCTCTTTCACAATTTATGATGTTCTTCTTGAATAAAAATGTCACAGATTATGTTTCGTAAACTGCTTACTCATGGGTACTTGGATATCTGTGTGAACACTGAAAAAATGAACAGATTTGATTAAAAAGTAAGGCAGATCAATTTTAATGTTCGACCCATATTTATACTGTTAAGCACCCCTCCTGAGATTATGTGTGACACTTAAAAATTATAAAATTTGCATCCAAATATTTGATAAAAACATTTGTTTAACTTTTGAATTATACCAATTGAAATGAAACACATTTTTTAAAAGTCAGTTTCATGGACCAAGAAAAGCCCTTGCCTTGGAGTACTTGTTAATATTCCATTTGATCATGGAATCCATCTGATCATGGAAATAATAGAAATTATATATTTACTGTATTTATAAATTTAAGCGTATTGAAACCCTATGACAGTATTTCAAATAGTTTCAACCATCTTGAGAAAAAAACGTAAATAGTTCTTTTGAAAAGACTATTTACGGGTTTTAAAAAGACTATTTACGGGTTTTCTGTGTAATTTATAGCCGCGTCACTTTCACGCACAGACTTAAACTTAGACAAGCAAGCGAATACGCTCATGGTTATAGCATTTTGTTAGTGCATTTTTTAATAAGGTTAATTAAATTAGGGCATTGGGCAAGTAAAAATTACATTATTTTAGAATTTTAGAAATTTATTAATAAAGTATATAAAACAAATATATACTGACATTTTTCAGATCTCTGGATTAAAATATGGTCCTTCAGTGACTAAAATTTAGCTATTTTACGCCCCGAAGTAAAATAGCTAAATTTTAGTCACTTCAGGTCCATAGTTTTAACCAGAGATCTTCAAGTATATATTTGTATATTATTTCCATGATCTGATTATCTATAAAAGCCAAGTTACTTACACTTAGGCCATATTTATACTTTTTTGTAAGTGACCATCTATATTTAATTGTGCCATATGTTTTCAGCAAGCATCCGCTAATTATCCAATATCTATTCTAATTTACATTACAACGCATATTTGTGGAGGAGAAATATATATTTTGTATGATCAATAGGGATCATCCAAAATATATGGAGTAGTTATCGATTTTCCATCATCAAACCTGTGTTATTATTAGAAAATACATTGGAAGCTATATTGAAAATGTTTAAAGAGCAAATACTTGTTGCACCATATTATATTATTGCTATGAAAAAGTAAAAATCGACCCTTATTGTAAGGTTTTGCACAGGGCACACAGTGGAGTAAATGGCATCTCTATTATGACCAATAAATGACCGCAACTCTCTGTGCACAACTAAAATAAACATTTCATCAAAATTTGAAGATGTCCAAGAGTGTTGACATGGCCATTCATTGCAATTGTGCCAGTGGTTTCCCATTGCCTAACTGATCTTGAACTTCACCCTGTTCAAATAGTCCCGGGGGGGGCACTCACATATGTGGGCAGGATATATATGTCCGGCGGTCAAGACCCCCTTTTTCAGGCCGCCAGGCCGCTCACTAGATCCCCATTTTCAGCGTGGTTCAGTTCTTTTGACCCCGTTTTTTAAAAAAACTGCAAAATTTTAGCTCTAACTGCATATATTGCTCAGGAAATGCGAAAATTTTCAGTTCAGGAGGCTATTTTTGGCCAAAATTTCAGTTCACTAGACCCCCCAAAATTGGTTTCAAAGGTCCATTTTTTACAGAAAATCAGTTCACCTGCCCCCAATTTCGGCGCTTCACGCCTGACATACCTACCACTTTCAAAGTTGAGTGCCCCCCCCGGGCAAATAGTATGATTATTATTGATAAGTTGTGGAAATGGGTTAATTTGTGTTATGTCTGGGTCATGAACCAGCAAGCTTTCCCTGACCCTTATGGAATCTAGGTAGTGGTCACTAGGCCAGTAAGATACTACATGTAGGGATATGGACACAAAGATTACTATATCCATAGATTAAAGAAAGTACAGATAGGAAACTGGTCTATTTGCACCCTAAAAATTGGGCTAAATTAGGGGATTGCGCCACACGGGTGCTATGTCTGGACTGATGCTGCGCAAATGCGTATTGACCAAGCTCTGCGTTCTGTCTCGCGCTACTAATACTTGATTACAACGCAATACACATCTTACAATTTACCGCCAAATTGTGCGTTAGCAAGGAACGGCGCTTGGCTGGCTCAATAGCCGTATTCTTAGTCAAATTAACATTCAGTTGCCAGAGAACGGCTATATCTAATGGAATGTCAAAGCATTTTAGTTGCCAGAGAACGGCTATATCTAATGGAATGTCAAAGCATTTTGTCAAGTCCAAATTTCAATGGGATTTATTGCAGCAAGTCAGCCTAAAGGCAAAGAAGTTGAAGGGTCCATCGAACACCCTAGTTTTCCCAAAAATATAAAGGGAAAAAGAAAGAAATGGAGAAAGGAGAAAAAAGAATAGAATACAAAATAGAAGAGAAGAAGAACAATATACATTAAAACCTATAGTAAGATTCTCCCCATGGCTGGCAGTCAATATTCTTGTCTTGGCTGATGGACTTTGATGTGAACATGATACATTCAGAATCAAACTCCTAACTACTATCTTTGGCTATGTCCCTTGCTATGATGCTTGCAAGTATAGGCCTATATTTTGGCTTTACTCAGACGGGTATATTGTGGAATATAATAAAATTTTAAAGCAATATGATAAAGTGTTAAAATGAAGCACCTCCTGTCACCCATGATTTTCTATTTTTTTAGCTTATAGGGTTCGTTTTGGGTAGATATTATTACTCTCCAAATGATTTTGCTCAAATATGCTTACTTTTTCTGTTATGGTCATTTGTTGAATTAAATTCTGGATCCCAAATTTAATTCCACATGAATTAGTATAGGAAAGTATGCAGTGGCAAAACAGGTTTTTGACAAAATACACTTGAAAACGCTTTCAGATAGTCACATTCCTTCATTTTAGGCTGTTTTAACTATAAACCATTTTTGATCCTAATCTCAATATTGCTTTAAAGCAAGCCAGTCAAATACGATAGTTTCACGTGCTTATGATGAAATGGTATAAAAATAAAATAGGGAAGATTTTGAAGATCACTCAGACTTGAAGTTAACCAATTCAAACTGACATCAATATGATGGCTAGACAGGCAATGTGCATCAATAGTGCATTGCACAGCTCCAGATGTAGTTCAATTTTTAGAGCTATACTTGAATTTTTTTAAAAGCCAGTCAACTATCCAGGCAGCACAAATTCAAGTTGATCAATATTTGATACAACAAGCCTCTGTGAACATCAATTCATTTTCATTTTCTACACTCTTTCTTTTGAAACTAAGGATTGAAGGAAAGGATACAAATTCGGTATCTCACACCCCTTACTATGTCCACCCATAAATGTTACACAAACCCAAATTAATTTTAACAAAACCTTGTGTAAGTTGCATCCGCAACCAATCTTGAATTCAACTGTGATCATTGTCAATGGGATATACGTGATTAACATGGTTCATTTGTATTTCCTTTATTGAGTTTATTCACCTCATCCATGACCAAGTTCAGGTATATTGTCAAATAAAATATGATAAGGCAAATTTCTTGCACCCTTTATCTTTACAAGCTTTTACACCACCATGAAACTGCCAAACTTCTTTCTCAGTGTCAGATTCAGATTTAATCACAATTATTAGAATGTATGGCCATTAATCAAGAAGATGTCCACTGGTTTGCAGATGCCCAGATTGGGATATTCTCCAACTGCTACCATAACCAGGCCCCTGACACTTTATCCCCATATATTTCATAGCTCATTTGATTACTATTTCTCAATAGTCGCTGGTTATGTTTCTTCCCTGATCAAGTGATTTGCGGCCTTAATTAACGAGGACACACAGAATCCTGCTCAAATATCGATAAATCCTGACATGCCAAAAGAAATCATCCTTGATGAGTGTTACGCTTAACCGGGTACCACGTGTGCATCATTCTTCATCGTGTGCCCTCGTTTTTGTCCACATCAAAGTGGGGGCGTAAGCTAATTGGGGCCATGTTTTGAACTCAATGTCATCTCTCTTACTCTGTGCCATAACCAATAAACCCAGGGCAATAAACTTTGGTCAACAAGTGGATACTTCAATGTTGTGCCAGGAAAATCTATCCTGCTAAAAACATCAGAGTTTAATAAATTGTTATCTATATTGTGGTTTTAGGTACTCTCATTACCAAAAAACCTACATCCTGATCTCTTTGCTAGCCCGTATGATGTCAGCGTTGAAACGAGAAGCACGTATGTAGTACAGACAGCTGTACTTGTTGCTATGGCAACACTCATTATGACACATTAATAGGCACATCAGTTGTGACGGACAGATTAGGCACTATTCCTTTAAAGTGTTCTTCAAAGCCTGTCATAGATTGCTCGTCACTGGCAATCATCAAATGTGTACTTTTGAAATACCTTGAGATCTGGATTGAAAACAAATATGATTTTAGGCTTAAAGAGTCTCTGACAGAAACATTAATGTTGACTTCTTTCCATTGTGACATGTGAACATCAATATACATTAAAATACACATAAACGAGGTCTGGGTCATATTTGAAGTTATGAATGCAAAGATGAATTTAGAGGGAGGGTGCCCCAACTCATGTCCCTTCTTATTTTTTGCAGGTGGACGCTGATACAGCCGCATTTTAAATAGTTTTACTTCTTTGAAATTAATGTTATGTTCAAAACAGTTCAAGAATCAGTAATATTAAGTATTGATATTTAAAAAATCTCCAACCCATTTCCCAAATATTTTACAAAGTGGCATCTGGCTATGAGTGGACGATCGATGAGGCATTTCAAAATAGTGCACCCTTCTATTGAAAATTTCTGGATTTGGCCCTGAAAAGAACAGCTCCATCTGTAATTTCTGCTCATGTCAGGCAGAATTTAAGCTGTCAGAAGTGCGCTTTTTAAAAGCATGATGGACCTGCAAAAACTAGTTTTTTTCCTGATTGTTGCACAAATGTTCTAGACAAAATGGCCTCCATAAACTGCAGTAACGTTTTATATTTGAAGTCATTTTCAGTTGTCTCTTATCAGAGTTTATCAAGTTTTTTTGTTTAGTGCAGGATAGTACAGGTTGCCACTATGATGTGAATCTGTATGTACTTTAATTTTACACAGTTTTCCTCAAGATATAAGACCTGTGCTTCATCATGTAGATCTTGATGGATTTATCGTATCTGACTCTGACAGACTGTCACAAAAAATTAATACATTTAAATGAAATGCAAATTTGCAAAATGAAGTTGGTCAAAGTTTTGCTTTCAACCTTATATAAGCTTTGCACCACGGAAGGATACATTTTACAGAAAATGTTTGTTTTATTCATTCAATTTGTTAAAGAAAATAAGCAAAGGAGACAAAAGGAAAAATACTGCTTTAGAGACATGTAAAGCAGAGATTAGAGACATGACATATAAATAGTTGCATCTACTCATGTCTTGGAGTTTATTGTTCCTTTTAAGGATTTTGACTTTATTTATTTATTTATTTTCTAAAATGCCCAGATGTGTTTTTATATCTTTTTCAAAACTCTTAAGGTGGCCTAGCACAGATTGAATTCCTCTTTTTCATTTTTCTAATTTTTTGATATATGGTGTTTTCATATGTGCCTATCACATTTCTGAAATAAAAAATGGGGGTCACCGACTCAGTTTTTGAGAAAAATCCACTTCAAAAATACTATGTTTTACCACTTTTTACCATTGACCTCTATGGTAAAATCGAAATAATTGAGACAAAAACGCTTATAATTAAAAAACCGGCTCTATTTTTTTATCTCTTTTTCACATATGTTTTGGTCCTTATATAGTTCTTTAAAAAAACGTAATAATAAGATATGGTCACCGACTTTCTTTTTGAGATATCAATCAAAATTAAGCAACAAATTGACATTTTTTCAGCA
>JXSR01S025247.1:92576-108943 GCA_000969725.1 Ophiothrix spiculata
AAACCATTGCCCTGTGTCATTATCCCCCCATTGCACCAATGCTGTGTTGTAATTTTTACTGTTTGGTGCCCGTACTTTAATCTGTTTCCATTTCGCAAAAACCCGTTCTCCACTGATATTGTTACAATGACATGATTCTGATTTTTCTTTAAGTTCTGATGTTGGCTCACTATGAATACCCCCTGGAAGTTGGTCTTCAAGTTGCCTCTTCGCATCATCACAAATCCCTTGCAAAATTCTAATTAATAAGTCTGTGGTAATTTGATCTTGGTCTGTGGGCTCGATTAGTTTTTTATATATTTCATCATCATGAAGATTAGTATCTTGGTATGGAAAGATAGTGCCGGATGTTCCTTTTAGGATTGGGGAGGGGTCCTGTATCCATTTCTCTAACTGTTGAACGAAGTGGGCATAGTGGGAGTTCATTTCTAAAATGTTGTGAGGGGCATCCGCAAGTCGCATCCATGGACCAGAAATCACTTTGTCCACTAGTCCAAGAGCTCTGATGGCAGCCAAATAATGAGGAACTTGGAGGTCTTTAAGGAGTGCTGTGTGAAGGGGGTTTGATGGGCCTATAATACTTCCAAGAAGTGTGACAAAGTGTGGAGCCAAATAATAAACGCCAGCGGCATTAAAGAATAGAATATTAAATCGTGACCCAAGGAAAGGTATGCAGATGTTTCTTGGAATATTCTTTGATTTCAAATATGTTTCTACCTCGGAAGGTAAGCCTGCGCCATCCTTTTCCTTTAAGCGCAATGCAGCTTGTATAATTGCTTGCGTATTGGAACAACCTCGGTGTCCAAAGGATTGAGGTGGTGCAAGATTAGCTTCTTTTTCCCAATTAGATATATTTTTATCAGCTGATTTTGCAAACGTTTCAATTGGGTGCATTGCACAAAAAAACTGGTTGATGACATGATCTTTATTTTCTTTTTGAATTTGATCTTGTAATTTTGTATTAGTTGCTTTATTTACAATATGTCTATCAGTCATTGTGTTGGCTATATTTGTTAGCAAGTGTTGTTTTACATTTGGAATATTACTAGAACTTTGGATATCATCTATTGATTGATTGATCGCGTCTAAATAAGCATCGGATGTACCTGATGGCATTTCTGATATTGATAATGTGTACGTCTTTGATTTTGAAGCTAATTGTATTTCTCCTAAGTGTGATTTTTTAACAGTGGTACCATCATATTTTAAAGTTAAATCTTTTTCTTGCATAAGTTCCTCCGCAACTTGCATTTTCGATAATTCCCCCATTTCCCTTACCATTCTATTTACGCTTGTTGATGATGGCAGATCCCCAACAACTTCTTTCTTTGCTAATTTTGTTACACAGTGTAATATAACTGGCCCTACATTTTCGGATGACACACCCCTCTTTCTTAGAAAAAACACTGTCTCATGAATGGCTGGTGTGAATGTTTTCCCATCTGATTTTGTGCGCATTTTACTGTTCATTTCCTTTTCCTCAGTAAGATCCATTTTTAACCTATCATTTTCAATTTGAAGTTCAGTTATCATTTCATTAGCTTGTTTTAGTTTTTCTTTTAAGTTATCACATTCTGTTTCTACTCCTACAAATGATATTTCATGTTCTTCTTTTTGTTTCTGCTTTTGACTTTTATGATAATGTTGCAAAGAGGATTTCTGATGTGATACTTTTTCTAAGCGTTTTGTGACAGGATTCTCTTTATGTTTCTTAACTGACCGTTTTAGAAGTAAATTGTCATGCTTTTGTGTATCTATTGTTTTAGTATGTCCGTCTATTTTATCCAACTTCCTTTTTAAATTTTGCTTAAGTACTCTACACTCAGTCTGTTTTGTTTTTAATTTATCCTCAACAATTTCAATGTCACTAATTTGTTCCAGTTCACAAGGTAATTCCGCTACAGTTGACTTTGGTAGCTTCGCGAGAGGCAATTCAAATGCCTGCGACAAAAAATCCTCTAGCTCACCTAACTTTACATGCTTCCGTAACCGATGCACTTTTTCTGTGACCCTTTTGATTTTCTTATGTACAGTATATTCCCCTGCATTGGTATGAAGCCCTCTTTTAGAATGAATTTCTACAACCCAGGAATAAAGTTTACTATCTGACAAGTGAAATCTTTGTTGATACTCTTTCAGCTCATTTATTACATAATTAGTGATTGGTAATGTTGACCTTTTGACATGAATATCAACCCCTCTTACTGATATTCCAACTGAAGATGACTTTGGCCCAATTTCACCTTCCATGATACCTAAAAATGTATGAAGTTATTAATCTAAACTTGAGCAAATACCAAATTTATTTACTAATTTGCAATTGCAAAGTTAGTGATAACTTATAATCTTTAAACAAATATAAACAACTTGAACCAAATCATTAAAAAACAGACTTATCTTATCACCTAAAATTGAAAGAAAAGAAAAAGGAGGAAAAGTACAAAAAAATATTATTAGAACAAGTCATTCCAACATACAATATCAGACTTACAATAGCCATTGAAAATCAATGGAACTCATGCTATTAAATTAAGGTTTAATTTTGATGAACAGAATTTATTTCAATTATGGCCAAAATATGAAAATTGACCATACTGTATGAAAAATGAATTTTGATCAACACAATTTATTTTTATTATAAAAAAAATATGAAACATTATTAATAATGCAGTTCAACAAACATAACTTTTTTATTTTGGCCAAAAGAAGACATTTTGACAATACAGACCAAAACATGAAAAATACAAAATGAATATGTTGACAGACATATCAAATGTCATTAATATTGGGCATAGGCCTACTGTATGAAAAGTATTTTTTGATCAACAGTTTATTTTCTATTATGGCCAAAAAATTAAAACATTAAAAATGCATTTCAACAAACATGACTTTTTTATTCTGGCCAAAAGAATGAAAAATACATTTTGACAATCTTAATTCATTTAGACTATGGCCAAAAATTTAAAAATAAAAATATTGACAAACTGTTTTAAAAATCGAAAATCATGAACATTGGGCATGCTGAATGAAAAATACATTTTAATCAACATAATTTATTTTTATTATGGCCAAAAAAAATCAAAGTTATATATATATTTTATTTTTTGCCTTTGTGAAATAAAGTTTAAAATAATTGGCATGATAGATAAAAACAAAATAAAGAAGAGCCCAAAAAGACAAGAAATTACAATTAATTACAATTATGAATTAAAAAAAGAGCTAAAGATTTATTATCATATATCTTTAAAAAGTCTTAATATATTTATAACACTATGCAAGGCACAGCTGTAATATTTATTTATTCCACCAAGTGCAAGTGTATTTAAACGAAAACACTTTAAAAATCAAAACACAACTGACACATGTACAGTACATGTATCTCCATTCATAAATGCATAGACAGACGTAAACAACCCATGGTTTATATTACTCTTCGCCCGACCCAAAACATACTGCAGCGCGCGACAAATTATACTATTACAACACACCACAAAGCACAATACCACAACGCGCAAGCGCAGTTAATACACAGCGGTACAACAACAAGCTTGCAATGGCGGCAAGTCACGCAGTAATTCACCGAGAGTTTTCCCTTGCTGTACACCAGTCACAAATTCATAAACTACTACTACTAAAACTAATCAGAATACATATTTATGGAATAATTGCGAGAAAAACATAATAATCAACAACATACAGAAGTTTTATGAATGAATTAGGAATGTAAGTATTCAAACAGGAACGATTTAGATCGTACATTTTTACAAGAAAATACGTGAGTCGCCATTGCTACCGGGCACTACTGCTTAACACACGGGAGGTCTGTGCATAAGCGAGCTCACTACACGTCGGGTCAAAGCTTGCGGTGTAAAATATCGCCATTTTCAAATCTAGATTATTAAAAAACAGCGCTTATTTGATCAAAACCAAGATTATGTTTATGTCAATAAAGTTTCAAATTTTTTGTCAATCCTATTCCCATCTTTGTCAGAGAAAGAAATCTTGGTCAAATTGGAGAATAAAAATGCAGTAAAACTCACCCTGACTTCAGCTTCGCGAACGCACGGAAAACTTTTTTCCCGGGGAAATCAGGAGTCATTTAAAAAGTTCATTCTAGACTTTTCTTTGACATGTGATCGATTTTACCCAATGAAATAATGATTTTCAAGGACTTTACCACTCTTGAAGAGGGGTGTTCAGAATTAACGGCAAATATGCATTTCGTCACAGCTTTCCATTGGTCATAATTATCAAGTCAAGAAAACGTTATAGCGCCATCATGTGGTGGTGCCTATCAGTGGCTCTTGAAATGGTTCTTCAGGTGATGGTGTCAGCTAAAAAAACATTTCAAGAGTCACTGACCCAAGACCGGATAAGGTATAATGAATAATGCAAATTTATATAAAATGGCAACTATTGCTCTTCCATGCATTGATAAGACGAAATGTGATTGTATTCCAGAATGATCCAGACTGATGGAGGTTCACTCATCATTGATGATGTAGAGGAAACAGATGCTGGCAAATACACATGCCTGGTAGTCAGCAGAGCCGGGTCTGATACGAAACGCATCACGCTTGAAGTCCTCAGTGAGTCAATCTTATCAACTTAGAACAATATTCCCTGAAGTTGTATACAAATATTGATTTGAATTATGTGCCAAAAGGCATATCAAATATGTGTAAATTCTTGTCTTAATTTGTTAGGCAGTGCAAGAATGATTACAGATAGTGCTTATAAGAATAATAAGTGTGTAATTTTATCATCATTTTAGTCGGTCAGTGTTTAATATTATATTTTCATATTACCGCATGATCAAATTTATTTGTTTTCAAAAATGCCTTTTCATTTTTCAAAATTTAAAAAAAAAATTTCATGAAGTAAAAACAATTTGACATTTTGCTGTGGAAACCAATCATTGATCAATCCATTAAGGACCTACTTAAAATGGATTAACTGTTTCAAAACAGGAGGTGATCTGGTATCTTAGTTACAAGTAGTCAGCACTACATTTGTATGTGTTCTGCTATTAGTGCCTCAATATGCATTCAACAAAAAAAATCATCAAAAATAAGCATCACTTCTTTTGCCCTGATTTGTGATAGTTGCTATAGTGCTATAACTTTTATTTGAGCTATACCTTTCGACTATTTTGTCCCTATTGCCTTTCAGAAAAGCCTCAGATTTTGACCAACTTACCAGAGACATTATCAGCAACCATAAACTCAGTGGTAGTCGTCGACTGTCATGCTGTCGGGAGTCCTAGACCACAAATCTCATGGTACAAAGACGGGAACAGAATTCATCAATATCAACATGGTTATACAATTCTCAACAATGGCTCCCTTATGATATCAAGTCTACAACCATATGATAATGGACAGTATGAATGTATGGCTGTCAGTGAATATGGCAATGATACTGTGCATGTGTCAATTGATACCCAAGGTAAGCGATGTGTGTTTGTTGAATTTGACATCAAATCTACAGCAGTATGATGATATTAGTTACCCCTTTTTGTTCATGCAATACGGAAAGATATCCATAGTTGAGTTACCCCCCCCCCCCTGTTTGTTCACGCAAAACGGAAAGATATTTAAGGTTGGGTGCTGTATCTTCGGCCGAATGTGATACAGCACCCAACCATAGATATATCTGCCGTATTGCGTATGAAAAAACAGGGTTAATGAATTTATCACTTGGTTATAGGCATTGATCTTATTAATAAAAAATATACATATTAGATCACATATTTACCTAATTTGTCTTTATAAATGATAAAGTCAACCATGTAATACAAATTTGCCAAATAGGTAATGTATAAGCATATTACATGGTTTGAGGATCGATATGTTTGCGTGTGTGACTTTTGCAGGTGCGCAATAAAAATATATCACACACAGTAATCCCTGCCCAATAAAAATTCATCACACGTACTAATCTCTATGCGATAAGTCTTTAAATATGTGATCAAGGTTATTTTTAAACTTAAAACATGTAATACGGCTATATATTACTTGGCATTTGACCAATGGGATTCAAGGATTTAAGTCAATCAAATGATAATGGACAGTTTCAATGTATGGCTCTCAGTGAATATGGCATTGATACTGTGCATGTGTCAATTGATACCCAATGGTCATGCATGGTTGTTGAATTCGACATACTCTTTATACAGTTTTGACACCATCACATCAATGTTTTTGGCACAGAAATGATGAAAATCAATGCAAAACATTTAATGACCTCGGATTCATTTTGTTAATGTTTGGTGTACACCTCTCTTAAAATCCTTATAAAATAGACAGTGAATAATGTTTCCAAATTTCAGCCTTCCATGTCAGGTTTTGGCTCATTTTTGGATGGAAAGCCTATTTGCTGATCACTTTAAATTGGTACAAATTATAATTTTCCTGTGAAACATTCTACTTCCCCTTTTCATACATTTGAAAGAAAAAATGAACTTCACTTTTGTAACTTGTTGAATCTCTTACAGTGCGACCACATATAGTTGGAGAGACCACCTCCAGGAACCCAGTCATTATCACAGCCACTATCAATACAAAAGTCTACATGGACTGTAATGTCACTGATGCTAACCCAAGAGCCATCATACAATGGTACAAAGATGGCCGCCCTGTGAGGAACCGAGGAGACACTGGGATCCAGATCACAAGAATGGGCACACAACTATATATACCGGATATCAACCAAGCAGACCAAGGGGTATACCATTGTGAAGCCACTAATGATATTGGTGATGCAACTAGATACTTTACTGTTAGTGTCCATGGTAAGGTTGTTTTCATTCATTTCTTCGTTGTGTTTGGTACATTTACTTCATTTTGACCTGAAGTGATGTTGTCCTTGCTGGGCATCGCCTCCTCACCTTGAACTACACAAATTTTTATAGATAAAGCAAAATAATTGTATTAAAATAATATAAGCAAGGCACTCAAAGATTACTTCAAAACATATTGTTTTAAGAAGCTTTCGAGGTCCCACAGATAACACTTTTTCAACATCATTTAATTTTGCCTTGTGTAGGTTACTTTAGCTAATGGTAGTGTGTGTATTAACATTTCATTACAGCTTGTAGACCATTGATATTGTAGATTTTACACAAAACCTTTATTTTCTGTTTTCCAGTTCCACCAAGGATAACCAGTCAAGAATTTGAGCAAGTGACCGTACTCGCCCAACAGCGCATTCTTATTCGTTGTCAAGCAGTGGGTTCACCTCCTCCCCGCATCATGTGGAAGTTTGAAGATATTCCAGTATCCAGCCAGAATTTACGCTACAATATTCATCATGATGGGTCCTTAGAGATACTGCAGGTTGAGGTGTATGATGCAGGCAAATATACATGTGTTGCTAAAAATATGGCTGGCAATGACACAAGGGAAGTGGACTTGAGGGTACATGGTAAGTAGATTTGAGGGTACATGGTAAGCGAGTAAATACAAGCCCTTTCCATTATAACCAAAACTACAAAACATTGAAAAACAATTATATACTACTTGACGATTGACTCACTGTATTTATTTAAAAAGATGCAATATCAACTCGTCAGCTTCAAATTTAGGCCAATAAAATCTTTTCATTAGTGCAACATGGTGGGGAAATTTGGGTCAGTCGGTCATTTTTTTAAAGTTTAGTTTTGGGAGATGTTGGCACAGTGTTGAATAAAAAACAAGAAAAAGGCATGATTGTGTGTTTGGATCGGATTTTTTTTTTTTAAACATAAAAAGTGTTATAATTTTGTGTTTCTGTAAAGTAACAAAAAATCCAGTGTAGCCTTTTATCTTGGGTCAGTCGGGTTATGCCAATCAAACAAATTTTAGGCTTTTATAATTAATTTTTTACTAAATAACCATTTTCAGAAGCTTGGCAACTTATGTAGTTAGTTTTTGGTAAAGTATGTTAAATATCATGCTTCATATATTTTAATCAAAAACACAAAATAAAATAAAAATTCATTGTACAATTTGTTTGATATTCACCATGTAGACTGAAAAAATTCCAAATACTTTATCTACAGTGCGACCATCAATCAGTACAGGGCCGACCTCCATGACCAGGATTGCCGGCATGGATGTCAATTTACCATGCGAGTCAGCTGGTGTACCTACACCTGTTGTTACATGGGAGAAGAATGGCCGTCCACTGGAGATTGCAGGGCCTTCTATCCAGCAGCTTGGCACAGGATCACTGAGATTGACCTCACTGACAGCAGAAGATGAAGGGCACTACCAATGTATTGCCACCAATGATGAAGGCACTGCTACACACACTATTACACTCAGAGTAAATAGTAAGTTTTTGAAGTTACCAGTTTTAATTATTTTATACTTAAAAAATTGATTTTTTTAAGGATTTAAAATTATATGACTTCATGTAAGTATTTTTTTCTAAATTCTTGAAGACAACCATGAAATTCAACTAGTTTTTGCCAAATGAGTAGCAAAGCCCAACAAATGACACAGTATAGTGGAGTCTGGTCTAAGGCTAAGCCTGAAAGATATAGAAATGGGCATCGTGGCCATTTAAAACAAAACTATTACAAAATAATCATTTGTTACAACTGAACCTTTTCATCTTCAATTTGCTGTCAAATTGATGTCATAATTGGCTTAATTTCCCTGGAACACATCCAAACTACTCACTAGGCTCACAGCATCAATTTGAATTTCCACTCAAAAAGCACTCGAAGCTCCAAAGAAGTGCTTTGTATACTATACAAACTGTGAAGTATGCAACAAGCAATCAGACTCTGTTGCGAGATCCATAGCATATCCCTTGTATTCTACAACATTGTGAACTGATGGTTTTGTATTGTGTAAGAGACTAGTAATTATTAATTAGGATTGATTAAGACCAAATCACTGCGTATTAATATTTTTGTACATGAAATCTGTCATGATTTCAGTATTTTTTTGACTAATTTTGTTGCTGACACATGGATATACATTGATCATAAATTCATTTGAATATTCACCATGATTTGGTATGTTGTTACGATTCGAGAATTACGGACTAATTTACTTCCCCTTATGGTCATATTGGTTTATGTGCATTAATCGGCTGCTTGTTGCATACTTCAAGATTTATAGAGTATAATCACTGTGAGCTGTGTGTACCGATTGCTGCAGTAAACTAAACTATTACAAAATGTGACCCGTCATATTGAAAGGTACCTTAAGGTCATTTGTTTGGTCTCATCTGAAAGACTATATTTTAAGCTTTAAAATGACACCTTGCTTTTGGTTATTGGATGTTCGATTGCAAAGTTACATCCAAATTGGTAAAAGGCATCAGGCTGATTTGGAAAACTATATTTAAAGTTTAAAGGTTTTGTAATGAGTAAAACTTGAATGGAGAGAGGATTTTAATCTTGGTTTTCAACACATTTTTCTTATGGTTTGGATGTTGGAACCTGATTAAGGTGATATAATACGTACACTTCAAAGGTAACGTTAGAAATTTGACCTTGGACATGATTTTTTACTATGCTCAGCTTCAATGCCCATATCTCGTAATTTACAATGCCGACCTTAAGGAACCTTTGATATAGCGGATCACAAATCATTCCAACTGGGAATTACATCCTATGTCCAATGAAGTAGCCCCACCAGTAGGTCTCGTCTATAAAGTCATCTATGCAAGATATGATTTACTTTGAACTGATTGATTAATTGAATAATTTTCTTTTAATTTTGAATAGCTCCTCCTACATCAGACCCAAGCAACCCATCAAATGTGTCATCTATAATAGACGAAGATGTGATCATACCATGCCGTATGCTCGGCAACCCAGCACCGAGTATTCGCTGGTATAAGAACCTTCAGCTGATACGAATAGACCACAGAAAGTTCAGCTTACTGTCAGATAATTCTCTGCGAATCCACAACGTTAAGGCCATGGATAGCGGCACCTACACATGCTCGGCTCACAACGCTGCTGGAGTCAAGAATCTTCATATAGACATGACGGTCAAGAGTAAGTATAGAATGAACAGTTAAGATAGTTTAATTAAATTTAATGTTGAGACCGTTTATATGTTTAAATGACCTAAACCCAAGTAAGTATTTCAAAATTTTATGTCGTTGTTAAACAACACTCTCCTTTTGTACATGACAAGTTCAAATTTTTACTAAATTTTGCTGCTCTAAATACATTGAATACTGTAAACGCAAATATTTTTGCGCTCAGTAATTTTCGTGCAAAAAGCGAATTTTGAATAATTTTGCACGTTTAAATTTTTGCGCTCCTGATATTTTTTTACGTATATACTTATTATTTTTTGCAGTGCATTTAATTCCGCGCAAGGTGAGCTGAGCATGAAAAGCGTGAAAATAAATGTAGCGCGAAGTATACCACTCAAACAGTAGCTTGACATTTGAATTGAATTTACAACTTCCTTCACAAAATGTACTGTAATATTGATGATATTAGTTACATGCAAGACATTTGTAACTCGAATAAATAATGCAAAAACATCACTCTTACAGTGAATTATTTCACAGTTTTTCTTGATCAATTTTTGATATTTTCCCCACTGTGCACTGTGTTTGCAAGTAGCAATTTTTGTGACTTCACAATTTCTTACTGGAGAAATAATTGCAAAACTAACAATGTTGTTTTAGCCATTTGAAGACACTGTGCACCAATCTGATGATAGCATGATTGTAGCACATGAATTTCCTTTAGTAAAATGGACACAAGTAAAAACCTGAATAATATTACTAAAAATAAAGGATATCATCATTTAATTTTTATTAATATTGCTCAGGCTTTTGCCTTTAATTACATCTCCTCCATCATGTCATGTACATCTATTCTGATTATGTGTTTTGTATTTATAGTTGTTTATTTGTAATAATTTTATGTGTTTTATTTGTACGATGGAAATAAATATGAATATGAAATAGCGCCCCTGAAAGATTTGAAATGAAAACAGTTTTATATGTGTGTTGTTTGCTTCCCCCAGAAAATGTCTTGTTAGAAATTATTTATTTCCGCCCTTATTTCAGTTCCACCAAAGGTTGATGGTAATCGGGACAACATACTTCCAACGCAAGAGGGCATCGCCGTTGATCTAGAATGCCGTGTCACGGATGCATTCCCGCCACCTATCATTGAATGGGTCAAAGGTCCTGAGCTCCTGACGGGCAATGAGCTTGGCGTATCATTAAGTCATAATAAACAGGTGTTACACATTGCATCTGTAACACCAGATCATGCTGGACTCTATCAATGTATTGTCTTCAATGCCGCTGGTAATTCCACTAAGCAATGGGAAATCACTGTACAAGGTAAGCAAGATTTCAGCCTCATTTTCATCATTCAGTAATGGGGGTATGTATTATTGCATTAACAGTGCATGATAACCTTAACACGTCACAGTCCAACAAAATCCAACAAGCAAAAATCAAGAAATTCGCCTAAGTCTGAATACGTCACAGACGGGGGATATGTATGGGTACAAATGGCTGTCATGGCAGGCCATACTTTGTGGCTTGCCATAGGTGGACATGGGATCGGTATGCGAGAGGTCGGGTTTGAATCCCAGGGGAAACGAGAAATTTGTGACGTATGACGTATTCGGACTTGGATAGTTTTAAGCATTTGGGGGTTAATATTTTTAAATGTTTGACTTTGATCAGATTAACTTTTGTCCAAACTTATCTAATGTTACTACAACCAACCACTTCAGATTGTCATAAAAGTGCACTATTATCAGTTGGTTTGTTACAATTTCTGCCAACTTGACAACACTACCCCATAATTACAAGAAAGATCATCATTCTAAATTATTTGTTTGGTGGTAATCAATAAAAACACACAATTCTTATGCGTGTTAAATTGGATGAATGCACACTTCAACAATATCAAAATTTAAATAATTGTCAAGTTTCAGGGCCAACTCTGTTATATTTGAAATTGCTTACTTTCTGTACAGCAAGCCAATCTTATACTACAGCAGTAACTTATAACAATTTCATTTGTATTACTTCCATAGTTGCTCCTCGTATTCCCGACATCCCACTATATGACCTGTCAATTGAAGCGATGCAATACGATTCCGTCACGTTGCCATGTGTGGCTGAAGGCAACCCAGAACCATGGATTACGTGGGAGAAAGATGGCACTCTGATCAGTCTAAATGACCCAAATAAATATGTGACATCGCAAGGATCACTCGAGATAGCTCAGGTCCAGAATGTGGACAGTGGTATCTATATATGCCATGCCATCAACCCTATTGGTAATGATACCAGGATGTATACGCTGGTAATCAATGGTAAGTCACATTTTACTTTAGGTCCAGAATGTTGGTAGTGGGATCTATATATGCCATGCCATCAACCCTATTGGGAACGATACCAGGATATATACGCTGGTAGTCAATGGTAAGTCACATTTTACTTTAGGTCCAGAATGTGGATAGTAGGATCTATATATGCCATGCCATCAACCCTATTGGGAACGATACCAGGATGTATACGCTGGTAGTCAATGGTAAGTCACATTTTAAGCTGGTTTCAGACTTGCCTGTCGTGTATTCGTACGACCAAAGTGACGTCAAAAATTTAAAGTGCGCAAACTAGACCTTGTTGCATCTCCTTTCCGTATGACAAGCCGATATTTCGATTACCCTGTCGTGATGGTCGCAACGACATACTATTTTCAGTTGGAATAAATTCAACTTTTCTTGCGACAGACCATTGCAGCAATAAGCAAATGTGTCTTACTACAGTACGACAACTCAAAATTGCAAATGTTTGGCTGTTTGCCGCAACGTTGTGTGCCGCAACTACAGCTAGTCTGAAACCACCTTTACTTTTATACACCCTATGTAAAAAATTCTTGTAATTTTTATCAGGGAAAAATGGTCAAGTTTCAGAATAACTTGTATTTGTATGGTTGCTACATCCCACTGCTATAAAAATTGTTTGATGTAAGATATAAAAAGAAATACAGCATATAATGAGTGTTGACTATTACCGAGTTGGTATGTATGAGACATTCTACTTAGTGTTGGTCTATTTTAGCACCTCAAAATGTAAAATAATTAATGTACCCACATATGGCAAGAAAGTACTTTTTTTGTCTCACATCAGTTGCACATTGGTAAAATCTTCAAAACCTTATTATCAAATTCCAAAATTGCTGTCACTTGTTTTTAAATACAGATAACTGGGATATTTGTCTAAAAGTATGTATTTTATTCACTCTTGCAAACATTTCTTCCTATCATATCATTTCATTATTTTACCTATGCCATTTCTATTCTTTAAATTTCAGTTCAACCATCTATAGAGGATCACTTACAAGAAACAATCAAAGTTGGTCTTGGGCAATCCATATCAATTAGTTGCCGTGCGGCTGGATTTCCAGTCCCAAACATCAAATGGGAGAAGAATTTCCAAATGATACCAACTAATGGTCTGTCAATGCGAGTGTTGCCAAGCGGCGCCCTCTATATTAATAGTACACGAATTGGCGATAGTGGTGATTACACATGTATTGCTGAAAACTTGGCTGGCTATGCAACAAGGATTGTCACTCTGAAGATACAAGGTAATTAATTTTGTTTTCAGCATAATATATATATATATTTTCAAATGATGAACTTGAAATTGAGTCTTTGGGTTTATTTCAAATTTTCAAATAATGGATGACAAAGTCCACTGCGTTAAAGCCTGTTACCTACTGATGGCTTTCCAAAGACATTTGTTACCATTTCTTCAGGCAAAGTAAATAACTATTCCAAGTGCAGGGCCCAATCATTTATGGATGCCACCTGAGCCATGAGATTCCTTTTCATGTCATCTATTTTGTCTGAGGAATTGTGGCAGAGGCTTTAGTTAAAATTAGAAACACATTTGTAGGTAAGCACGTAAATGGACTAGACATGGCTAATTATACTGTTACAACCTCATTTTGCCTTAAAAAATGTCAAAATCATGAAGAAAAGAACAATTACATACAAGTCACGGCATCTTGGTTGCACGTACCAGTTGAGTTCCAACTCATCAATTATGTTACTTATTTCCACAGAGGCCCCATTCATTCCTATGCCTGCATCACCCTACCCAAATCCAAGTTCAGGTGAAGACATCAGACTTCCATGTGCCGCAATAGGGACACCAACACCACAGATTAGATGGTACAAAAATAACCAGCTCATAGATAATCCTAGAGCATCGGTGAATTCTGATGGGACTCTGGTTATCAGCGATTCCCAGCCAATCGATTCGGGAGATTACACATGCTTAGCTACTAGTGAAGCTGGCAATTATACCATTACTCTTACTATTCGTATTTATTGTAAGTATGTCTTGTAAAAAACCTTTATCTTCTAAAGTGTGTCATAAAAAGTGGTCAATTTTGATGAAAAAATTTCTTCTTATTATGAATAAGTTTCAAGTGAGCCAATGGTTTACCTCTAAAATGTGTCATAAAAAGTGACCCATTTTGACGAATAATTTCCTATCCTATCATAAACAAGTTTGAATTGAGGTAATAGTTATCCTCAATAAAAAGTGTCATAAAAAGTGGCTCATTTTGACATACAATTTCCCATTATTATAAAAAATTTAGGGAAGTAATAGTTATTCTCTGAAATGTATCATAAAAAGCAGTCCATTTTGACAAATAATTTCCTGTTAATGTGAATAAGTTTCAACCAAGATATGGTATCTCTTAAATTGTATCATAAAAAGTGACCCAGTTTGACGAATATTTCCCATTATATACCTCATAGATAGATTTCTGTCCTCTGATTGGTTAAAAGTGAGGGCCTGGAATTAACTAGGCCCTATAAATTTACTATGCCCCGGGCATAGTTTTCACTAGGCCCGCTTAATGCATTTTGCGTCGTCTAACTCGAGCTTTACGCGCGCGACTATAAGCGTTCATGGTCAAACATGGGCTGCAGTGCGTAAGCTAGTTTTCTTGTGCGCACAATACGACGCGGTAAGCACTGAGTGGAGAAACAAATATCGTAAATTATCATCGGGTGCTTTGAGTGATAAAATTGTTCTTTTAACCAACCAGCGGACAAAAATCTATCTATTCTGTATATAAAACGAATATTGACTGCTTTTTGTTCGGGGTATGGTTAAAATTATTTCCCCTCGGTGATCTCAAAACCATGAATATGCCCTCAGTTTCGCTTCTGGCATATTCATGGTTTTGAGATCACCTCGGGAAAATAATTAAAACCATGCCCCTCAAAGCAGTTAATATTTGTTTATTATTATGAATAAGTTTTAACTCAGGTAATAGTTGTCCTCTAAAAAGTGGTCCATTTTGACGAAATGGTTTCTTATTATTACATTGTATACATAAGTTTACTGAAATAATAGATATCCTCTAAAATGTATTATAAAAAGTGGCCCATTTCAATCAATAATTACCTAATATTATTATTAAGTTTCAACTTAGGTATAAATATAATCCTCTAAGAATTAAGAATATGTCATAAAAAGCCTGTGAGACACACGGTATTCCACCTCCTGAAATCATCTGGAGGAAAGATGGTGTCTTCTTGTCACCAACAGCAAGTGCAAGGTGAGTGTGTAGAAGTAGTGTAGGTAATGCTACCAAGACATTTGTTGTCAATGTCAATGGTGAGTAACTTCATCTGGTAGAAGTTATCCTACAAATTGTTTCATAAAAAGGTGACATATTGTGTCAAATAATTTTTCAATTATTATGAATAAGTTCAAATATAGTTCTCCACTAAAATGTGCCCAAAAACTTGCTCATTAAGACAAATACTTTCTTGTTATTACATATAAGTTTCAGCTGAGACAGTAAATATTCTGTAAAAGTGTATCATGAAATGTCCTTTTTGACCATATAAAGAAGTTTCAACAAGCAAGAAGTTACCATCTAAATGTGTTTCCACTCTGATAACAGTTTTTTTTAAACATTTGTCATAAAGAGTGACCCATTATGCAGAATAATTGCATGTTGTCACTTTTAACATTAGGGACAAGTTTTTGATGGGATCTAAATATAAATAAATATATTTTTCAATATCAATATTGATTTCATAAATGTTAATATTTCTTCTTGTAGCTAAACCAGAAATTGCCCAAAACTCAATACAGCCATATGACATAGTCTTGGTCCTCAATGACCCAGCAGTACTGGAATTTATGAATAAGTTTTAACTCAGGTAATAGTTGTCCTCTAAAAAGTGGTCCATTTTGACGAAATGGTTTCTTATTATTACATTGTATACATAAGTTTACTGAAATAATAGATATCCTCTAAAATGTATTATAACATGCCCCTCAAAGCAGTCAATATTTGTCTATTATTATGAATAAGTTTTAACTCAGGTAATAGT
>JXSR01S025247.1:108993-136091 GCA_000969725.1 Ophiothrix spiculata
AAACCAGAAATTGCCCAAAACTCAATACAGCCATATGACATAGTCTTGGTCCTCAATGACCCAGCAGTACTGGAATGTCAAGTCATCAACGCCGTCCCACAAGCCAATATCACCTGGTATAAGGACAACATAATCATCAACCCCGAAGGCTCAGCCAACCTGGATATCCAGCGTGGAGGGCAGCTGTTATTTATACCAAAGGTGCAGGTGGGGGATGCTGGGAGGTATACCTGCCTTGCTTACAATGTGGCTGGTAATAGCACAAGATTCTATGGAATTACTGTACAAGGTATGTTATGGAAAAACTTTGCTAAGAATTTTTGGGCAGTTATTGTTAATTCCAAAGGTGCAGGTGGGAGATTCTGGGAGGTACTGTAAACGGGAATATTTTTGCGAGCAGAATTTTTCGCGAAACCAGACAATCACAGCCTTTTCGCGCGTGTTAAATTAGTGTTTTAATGCTTCATTACATAGACCTGCACATAAAATAAATGTATTTGCGGGTGTTATATTCGCGGTTAGATGCTGATTCGCAAAATTCACGAAAATTAAACCCTTGCGAAAATAACCCAGTTTGCTTACAATGTGGCGTGTAAAAGCACAAGATTCTATGGAATTACTGTACAAGGTATGTGTGACAATCTTGGCAGAGAAATTCAAAACCCATATCTTTAAATTTTCAGCAAAAAAGAATCTGCATCGTGTGTATGCCAAGAGCGTCTGTTGAAATGAAGAGCGTGTTAATCGGCATCAGCGCAAATAATTATCAAATTTTTTCTTTCCTCAGAATAAAAAAAAATTAATTCATTTTTTGCTTTGAACACCTGACACTGTAGACCAGAGCGCATTGTTTTCAACATAATTTTGATCGTTGGAAGTCAGTTAATTTGAATTGAAAACACCAATCCAAAATGCTACATTTATCATGTCTATGTGTTGATCATTTTGCACTTTTGACTTTTCTTAAGATTGCACCATACATTGCGGAAGTGAAACATGATAATTTATCATTATGCAAATCCCATATTGTAAAGGATGCTTTGAATGACTGGCTAATCACCTATGGATAAGACGTAGAGAAGTCTAACCTTATAATGTATTAATTTGAATGTTTCAGTCCCACCTATCATTGATAATGGTGGACAAAGACCAAGCGAGCCTCATCTAATAGTCCACACCCAAGATGACACCATCACCCTACCATGCCAAGCCAGCGGCAATCCACCACCAACTGTCATATGGTATAAAGATGGCCAACGTGTGACGCACAACTCCAGAGGGGTGCAGATGTCAGCTGACAGGAAAACGCTGATTATCAGAAGGGCTGAAAAAATACATCAGGGAACCTATGTGTGTGTGGCTATGAGTAGTGTAGGCAATGCCACCAAGACATTTGTTGTCAATGTCAATGGTGAGTAACTTCATCTACCATTTTGGAATTTTATTGAACAAATATTTTTTAAATAAAACCTTATGCACTTATATTGATAGATTCCCTGCTTCTAAGGTTAAATATAGAGATTGCATCAAAATACATCCTAGAAGGTGAAGAAGAGTTGAAAGGGAGTGGTAGGGGATTACTAAATAGGTGTCCATGCAGTGACTTGAGAGCTGTGTGTCAAATTTAAGAGCGATATTAATTATGGATGAAAATTGTTCAAGATTTAAAATCTGCAGATGCAACCTGCCTTTTTTACTTTTCCTTTAGAAGAAACTCTGAGACAAAACAGAGCTTTTGGTTACAAATTTGCACTAAGTATTCTCAAATTTGGATTGTACAATGTGGATGGTCCTCCAAAGCAGTGGGATTATGTGCGAAATCAAATTTGTCCACACTCTGTCCAATAGCCTCGAGTGGAAATCCCGAATTTGTTTACATTCGGGGCCTTTGTTCTGATTATAGCGGTGAAAACGAACACCAATTTCCAATGCAACTCTATGGAGAAAATACCTTCACTGGATAATTTTTGCAAATTTTTCAAATAATATGTTGCCAAAATCATGTGAGGGGTGTGGTAATCAAACGAAAACAAGATGACAAGCAGTTCATTGTTTCACAGATTTCTTTCTCGTTATATAATATGCCTGGCTAAAGTATTGTTTGTTTTTACTGCATACAAAGGCAAGATATTTTTAGAACTTTGTGCTGCGTATGACATAGGTCCGCTTCTACCTACAATTCTGTCGGACGCAGTTGTTGAATTTGGCGTACTCAGTCCTTGTTACTGGCGTGAAACTTACTGTGTGATGTCTATGGAGTGAACCAGTATTTCCAAAATATTTAATGTTTCCGCTCTGATTCTTTAAGTTTTTCTTACAATAAAGTTGAAGGACACATTTTTGAACAATATATCAAAGAAAGGGGTTGATACAAAAATTAATTTAGCTGAAAATGTAAATTTTGTAGACCTTTTCATTGACCTCCAATGTAATGTTTCACGCCAGGGAGTAACATGGAACAGCCTAAATTGACCAATCAGAGGACAGCATTCTATTCTGTGACATCAGTGCGTCCGACAGAATACTATACTTTGATCAACACCAAATAGGTGGGTCTCTACACATCGTGAATTGATACAGATAAGTGTGTGCCTAGCTGAACACAGCACAACTGCAGGAGACGCAGTGTGCGTTGTACGTGCGACTTGCGCATCAGTATCTACGGCGCGCGTTTAAGTGGGATTATGTTTACTTGCGGACGAAGAAAAGCCTCATAATTCTCACCTATTTAGTGTTGATCAAAGTATAATTCTAGTTTGATTTCCATTTCAGTTCCACCAACATTTGAATCGGAAGAGCCTCGCAATGTGAGCATCATTCTTAACATGCAAACAGAATTAGTATGTGAACCCCAGATCTCTGTTCCTATGGCACGCATTACATGGTACAAGAATGGTGCTCAACTGCAGCGCTATGGATCCAACAGTGTGATTTCTTCCGATGGGACCAGGCTACAGATAATGAATGCTCAACTTGGTGACAATGGAGTATACATGTGTGTCGCAAGGAATTTAGTTGGAAATGCCACCAAAACTTTCAACATAGAAATTCACAGTAAGTTGATTGTGTAATCACTGAGTTGTGCTCAAGCTAATTGTAATAGTAATTATATGATTTCTCTCATTGGTACGCTTCTATCTATAATGAGAAAGTGGCTGTTTCAAGTGAGTCAAAATATTATAGGTGTGATGACTTGTCCTCGATGGAACTGTGACGACTTATCTTCGATGGATGGTAATGGCCTCAAAAATCACCTTATTGTGGAGGGCAAATGATGACTACAGATAAAAAAAATCAAAATTTGCGAAAAAACGACCTACAGCAACACCACTACGACAAGTGATGAAAAGCTGCAGAAAGGAACGGAGACTTACTAACAAACTTAGAGATTGGCTTGGCGTTAGGTGAAGACTTTTCTACGAAGCCCAATTGTAATCAACGCGGCCATATGGCTTGCAACGACCTTTGATACAGTAAAGAACGGAGACTAAACCATAGTGACTTCAAAGCCTGTATTTATGTGAGTGGTATAGTGCAATTGACAACTTCTACAAACGGAATAGTGATGACCTCCAAATTACTTCAGATGTCTACAAACGGCATGGAAACATAAAAAAATGAGTGTTGCAGGGGCCAACGGAATCTGAACGACATCCAAAATTATTTTTGTCATTACAAAATTTAAAAAAACTTGCAACTGATAGTCTGCGGTGGCTAGCTAATTATGTCCGCGTTAATTGATGTTAACAAACAATGACTGGTGGATAATTAAAAATTGTAATCCGCAGGTCTCCGTTACCCCTTAGTCGTCACAATGTAAACCCACCTTTAGTGAGTTGAATTTGTGTCTGTAATAACTCACTAGCCATAGTGAGTCACTACATAGACAAATTGACTCACAATGTGGCAATGTTACCCATTGATGGTAAAACGATCTATTTTGAAAATTGGTGTCACACGAAAAATAGCTTTGAAGTTGAACTATGTAACCTTTTTATCCTCCTGGCTTTAGCTATAAAAGGGGAATATTATAAAGAAATGGTTTGTGCAGCGTGTGGTGTGTGTTCCAGTCTGGTTAGGTTTTTTTTACATATTTTTAGCAGTGTAGCAGTTAAAGCCACCTTCACGTGATAAAAAATACAACTCTGTAGCGTGTTTGAATACATAAACCTGTCATAGGGTCTTCCTTTAATACTTTCAATTCCCATCTGTAATATGTTGTTCATGAACTTCATCCGTGACTTCTCCTTGCATTTTATTATAGACCTTCATTCTTACCACCAGGTTAATCATGTGTGGTGTGCCAAAACCTAATTTTTCTAATTCAAATCTCATGCTCATTATCCCTGCATATAATCTAGCTCACTTAATCTGATTTGTTTTTCAAGTTCCTCCCCAAATCATGAATTCTGGTTCAGTTCATCTGACGGTATCCAACAGACAACCAGTGACTTTGCCCTGTGAGACACACGGTATACCACCTCCTGAAATCATCTGGAGGAAAGATGGCGTATTCTTATCACCAACAGCAAGTAATCATATTTTTATCCCAGCATGTTTTCTAACTTATTTAATCTGATTTGTTTTTCAAGTTCCTCCCCAAATCATGAATTCTGGTTCAGTTCATCTGACGGTATCCAACAGACAACCAGTGACTTTGCCCTGTGAGACACACGGTATTCCACCTCCTGAAATCATCTGGAGGAAAGATGGTGTCTTCTTGTCACCAACAGCAAGTGCAAGGTCAGTGTGTAGATAAAGCCTAAAAAATTTGTTTGATTGGCATAATCCGACCGATCCTATTTTGTTATTATTATTTTTCATGTGTATATGATAAAAACAGTAAAATTAATCATGACAACAACATATTTTAACTTTGAGGCTGAGTGAAGTTCACATGTTACACCAATCAACCATTTTTAGGCCTAATCTCAGTAACTAAGTAACTAAGTAATTTGAAAACATTTTGTAGTAAAACTGTCTGCAGAATTATTTTTCTGTCCGGTTTGACTGGAGGAATTGTGGTTTTGCCCAATTAAATGCATTGAAGTGGTATTTATGCCCAGTTAATTTATGAAATGGTGGTCCTGCAAATGGTGGTCCATCTTATCTTTATACTCATTCTCATTTAGTTTTGTGATGTTTTTTGTTTTAAAAGAAATTTTGACTTATTTTAAAGCTTGAAGTACAATATTTTGGATTTTTTGTTAGTAGAATGTCCACCCCCAGAACCAGAATATAGGGAAGTGAGCATTTGTCATGTGCTGCAATCGCTTGAGCAGGTGGATATTGTAATTGTGTGAAGTTCAAGTTGAAAAACATGTCAACAAAAATTGAATTTTCACAGCTTTTCTCAGATATTGTACTTGATCAATGTTTTATAGAGAAACAACACTGCACTCTAACTAGCTAATCTTGGAAAATAATAATCTTGCAACAGTAAGTGTTTTGACTGTTGTTTTGAATCTGGTCTAAAACCATTTAATCTGCAGTTTAATACCATGAGAAATCATCCCTTGCCATATATTCCCAAAATCTTGTCTCTTAATATTGTTTTGATTTCTTTTCTCAGATATCAGATGTCTCCTACAGGCTCTCTGTACATAGATGAAGCCAGTGTGTCAGACACTGGTCTTTATGAATGCTATGTCACTAGTATTGCTGGTGACATGACCAAAGAAATTGTACTGGAAGTCCAAGGTAGGTTGTATTCACAAATATAGTTCTTGAGATATCAGATGTCTCCTACAGGCTCTCTGTACATAGATGAAGCCAGTGTGTCAGACACAGGTCTTTATGAATGCTATGTGACTAGTATTGCTGGTGACAAGACCAAAGAAATTGTACTGGAAGTCCAAGGTAGGTTGCATTTGTTACAGGGGGTAACTAATTTATCACTAGTTAGAAATGAATATTATTTATATAAAATAAAGGGCATGCATATTCTGATCAAACATTTAAATTTATCTTCATAAATGACAAAAGTGAACACAGTAATACAGATTTGCCAGACAATTAATATATATTCTTATCACTTGCTTGACATGAATCCTTGAATCCCATTGGTTGAGCTAAATACGGGCAAATATCTAGGGTCTGGCCCATATTCCATGAGGCCGATAGGCCGAATGGAATATGGCACCAGACCCTAGATATTTCAAGCAGAACAAGCAGGGGCAACGATTTTACTACGAGTCCTTTTATGTGTTCATGAATTCTGTAATGTAATTGGTAAATAAATAATAAATGTTTCTTTTGAAACTGGTATTTTCCCAGATGGACTGAAAGATGCAATCATAACACCTGTCATTAAGAAGCAAAACATGGATCCTAATGTTTTTAGTAACTTTATACCTGTATCAAACATCAAGGTGGTTGCTAAGGTTGCTGAAATGGCAGCATCTGTAAGATTAAGTGATCATTTGAACAGTAACAACTTAAATGATAAATGAGTGTTTTCAGTCTGCTTACAGACTCTTCCATTCCACAGAGACCGCCCTTCTTAGAGTAAAGAATGATATTGCTTGTGCTATTGATAATACAAAGGCAGTCTTTCTAGTCATGTTAGCTTTATCGGCTGCATAAGCAATATCAGTATCATACTTTCTCTATGAGGGGTCGTGCTCTGGAATGGTTTGATAGTTACCTTTGTAACAGAAAA
Source organism: Ophiothrix spiculata (assembly GCA_000969725.1). Taxonomy (NCBI): domain Eukaryota; kingdom Metazoa; phylum Echinodermata; class Ophiuroidea; order Amphilepidida; family Ophiotrichidae; genus Ophiothrix; species Ophiothrix spiculata. Next base: position 115,655 of record JXSR01S025247.1, read on the forward strand.
AACGTGTTTCTATCTGTGGCTAGTTTTCCACAACAACTTTTTGATCACATTTGAACTCAATTCTCTTTTATTGTTTGAAAGTATTTTGGTAAATGTTGCCAGGTGTCAAATCGGAAGCATTAGTGGATTCTGACCAGTTTGTATATGAGTAGACTATTCTGCTTATTTGAAACAAATCAAAGAAACGATAATTCATAAGACTTATGCCTGTCTTCATTCTGGGACATATTTTACTAGCTAATTAATGAAAAAGTACAAGTACTCTAGCTGCACATTCTCACCTATTGCTAATGCCTTTCCCTTTTACTGAGATTTATGCTCTTTTTCACAATCTGTCAATGCTTTGCCAGTGGCCAAACCAGCATCTCAAACCTTGGGGAGCAAATGAGGGTGCAAAAATTTTGAAAAAAAATTAGTTTTTGTCTCGCCTGAAAATTTTTCAGAAGAGATATACCATTCCTTAAAACTGTCCGCCGTCCGCCGTCCACATTTCTTGTCCGGAGCAAATCTCGGAAACCGTATGCCCTATGTTGATGATATTTGGTGAGTGGGTAGGGTTGGAGCTGAACTGGCGCTGCGTACAATTTGAACGCAAACTATGCATATAAAGTACCTAATTTGCATAATTTATGCGTGATTTGGTATTTTAAGTATATCTCCTAAACCGTAAGGGCTATGGTAATGAAACTTGGTGACATGAAGGGGTTCGGGATTAGCACACGCGCCGCGCCTTTTTGGGGGGTGCAGGGAAGGTCATTCAAGGTCAAAAGGTCATTTGAGGTCAAATTTTTAAAATTGTTCAAAAAGTTGACCTGAGGTCATCCAAGGTCATTTTGAGGTCAAAGTCATATAATCATAATCATAATCATAATCTTTATTTCCATTAAACTTACAAGGTAACATGAAAAAAACATAAACAAAAAACAAAGTTAAATGGAGGAGTAGACTAAAGGCCAATAAGACCTGTAAAATGTCTACCCCCTGAATAAAACACACACGAGAAAAAAAAAATAAAGGACAACAAATTGAACAAAAGACAATCTGACCACAACTACAAACAAGACGGGGACGAGGTGCTCAAAAACCGTTTATTCATATTTTTCAATTAATTGTTTTTTAAGTCATAACTCATGAACCCCTGACTTAGACCATAGTGCTTGTTTACCAAATCTGAGGGAATTAACACGCACTGAATAATTATGTAGCAATCAATTAAGAAAGCGCTCAATACGCATACCCTACTCCTACACTATTCTATTCCATCCCACAACTGAATGATTAAGAAGGCGGTCAATTCAGTAGGTTGTCAATACGCAGGCGAGACTACTGGTTCGCGAACCATCTTGTTAGATAAATGTGTTTATTTTGGCTCAATATGCCTATTTGGGGCTAAAGCAATGGTATTAAATTGTGAAATACGCGCAAAGAGCACAAAAATGTGTACATTTTATGTCAAAAATTTCAATAAAAGGGGGTAATTGAGTGAAATTTGTGTCAAAGAGCTTCTAATTGTTTTTGCCTGGTTGGGGCAAACTGGGGGAGGCAGGTAAAATATTTGGAGTGGCAATTGACACTACTTCCCATAGTGCCGCCACTGGTCCGCCTGTGCCTGAACAATTCTGGCTGACCAAATGCTGACTGGGTATATATTTTGCTGTTTGGTGTGTGGTTCAAGGTAGTGTTGAACCTCAAGTCTGATATGTGTTTTGATGCAAGATGTTGAACCTCTCACGACCAGTGTGTTTGCAATAAGGTTTTGGCTATGAATGTAGAAGGCTCATCTGTCAAAATGAGCCATATGATATCCGAGTTCCAGTAACACCACATATACACCAGCTTTACCGTTTCGGTATCAAACAGGTTGAACAATTAATGGTTCCATATACACCATTGAGATTTCTGTTTGAAGTTTTCTTTTCACATTGAACCCTAGTTTTATTTATTATTTTTTCCCTTTCAGTTAAGGAATAGCATTTCATGAACAGCTTCTTTATAAACAATATGACATTCATGGAAACAAAGTCCAAACACAAATATGAGTATTTCTTTAGTCATTTATTAGTTTACAACATATACAAAAGACAGAATAGTTAATACAGGTATACAGATTTTTATTTACAAAATATACCAATTCTGGATTAAGTCCAAACAAGTTTTTCTCAATTCATATTTGCAAAGTACAAAAGACAAATATATTTGGTCCAAGGATTATTACTAGCATATGCCAATTCTCAAAAAAAGTGGGCACATGTGGTCTAGCGGAAATCGACAAGACTCATAAACGAGAGGTTGTGAGTTCGAGCCCTGTTTGTGCCAACGTATTGTGAACTTGGGCAAATCACTTAATCATACTTGTCTCGTTGACTCAAGCGTTATATGGGGAGTTACTAGGAATACTGACATTGAGCGTTTGAATAGGCAGCTGGCTGTATTCTAGTGGTAACGGAATAAATGTAAATCCATTAGATCAATTCTGAAAAGCGCTATATAAGCAGCGACATTTATTTTTTAAGTGCAAACACAAAACGTGTTTTTCTTTATTTGTTTATAATGTGCAATAGACAGAATATTTTGTGAAATACACCACTTGTCCATTTTAACTATTTGTCACAGAGCAAACACTTAAATTTAATAAATGCTCTCACTTCGGAAAGCTTGACAAATCCTTACTCTATGACCCTAATATTATCAAAGTATTTTAACCACTTTTGTTGTTTTGTGTGAAATAACATGGCAGTAAAGTCAATGTACATTCAAAAAATCAAAAGTTGAGGTTTTCAAATGGATACAGTACTACCAAATGGTTTAATTTTGAGGGTTTTTTCACAACATTTTTAAAGGAAAGTCCCCATACACATGAATGTGGTATCAATGGATAGATATTGATCCCTTCTTTCCATTGATACCAAAAATCAAGGTCAACCGTTAATGTATAACGTAACTATGCCGTCATAATTATTGAAATCCGAAAATACCAAGTTTAAAATGAATATCTGCTATAAAAATGATTTAAATATACATACATTTTAAAAATTAAGAGTTCTACAGACCCTAACACCCAACACTCCCCCCTCCCGACCTCCAAACCGTGAATGGACACAGTAAACCTCTCAAGGTGGTAGGGTTGATTTTATTCCCACTAAAATAAGCACAAAAGATGAACTTAGAGGTACGGTGCACCAGTGAGTTATTTAAAGCTATGTCTAAGGATTTTTTAACATCAAAAACTTTCATGAAGGTGACAACCCCCCTTAGTAGATTTATGGTTAAGATTAATCATAAATTATATGAGTAATCTATTATGTTTTTTCAATGAGCGTATATTTGAACCTATGTTGTGTTCATTTAACCTTCCTTTACTCATGTCATAAGGATACTAAATACATTGAGGTCATAACTCCTCATTTATTGGGGAGTGGGTTAGCACAGCGGTAGTTCCCTTGCCTTGCACCAATGAGGTCCCGTGTTCAAGTCCTGCACCCGGTGCTTTATGTGCATTTGGTTTTCAGTCCATGCTCGCTTCCGCAGGTTTTTCTCCGAGCACTCCGGTCTTCCTCCTGCATTCAAGACTGAATTAAAAAAAACATCTTGGAGCCCTGAAGATAAGCTTCCTTTAGCTTACTTGGTACCACGTACCAAGTTGGATTTCTTTGGCGAAAGCTTAAACAATGTGAATTTCCAAATTAAATCATCTGCTGGTGTTATTTGCTATTAGGCTTTTTAAATTATTATATGATCCACTTACTCATTACATACAATAACGTCGATCTACTTGAACTGGGGCTTTAAGTTCTAGTTTCAATCGTTGCCAAAACAATTTCTGTCCAGCTCTGTCCTTAGGCCACTTTATGTACTTTTTCTTGCAAAGAATCTTACGAAGGGATAATGTTATCTTATTGTTTGGAATTTCATGCAACAAAACCAGGATAAGGACATCTTGATTTTCTTCCAATAATCTCATTTGGGCCATCTCCAATTCATGGTAGCACCATTCACTGACCACAAAATTGGGAGATAAAACTAAGATAGTCTTGTGACTAAGTTGGATGCTCTCAGAGATACTATCTATCAAAGAACTCCCAGGCATAAAGTCTCTGCACTTGATACACAGCTTCACTGGTTCAGGGCCTTCCTCCATGTTGGGTTGCAAGCTTTCATACACCCACTTGTCATCGTCAGACATATCATTGTAAGAAACATAGGCATGGTAATGCAGTTGGCGCATTTCAAACTCCTCATTGTTTTCAGGAAATGGGAAATAATTTCTATAGAACAAGAACAGTTTATATTTAATATGCCACTGATAATGAATAAGAAGTATGATCATCATCACAAGCAGAAAACCAGACAAGGTACCAATTCCAACGTAAAAGGTAGTGTATGACCTGCAGTCTAGTTCCACTTCACTAATACTCATTCCTTTAAAATTGTCTGGAGTTGTACATTTATACTGACCAGGCTCTAACCATGTATCTGTATCATATAATATCCATTCTTGGAATTTTTGTATTTCACAAGAACAGGTAAAGGGATTATCATTTAAATCCAGCCATGTAAGAATAGGTTTGATGGACAATGAAATCAGCCAGTCTGGAACCTGTGTGATCTGATTTCTTGCAGCATTAAGATGTTTCAAAGAGGTCATGAGTTCAAGTCCAGACAGAGATACAAGAGTATTTCCATCAATGTAAAGTTTAACCAGATATTTGAAGGCATTTGCAAAAGTGCTGTCAATTGATTTGATTTTGTTGTCAGTCAGATTAAGCACTGTAAGGTTTGGGCATTTGATGGTTGCTTCAACTTGTTCAATTGTTTCAAGTCTATTGTTTGCCAGATTAAGCTCTTGTAAGATGCTGAGTTTCATGTGCTTTGGTTCCAATGGTTTTATTTCAAATTGCGGGCCTGATAGTTCAAGAACTTCCAATTCTGAACATTCATGAAGAGCTAAGACATTTAGAGAATAGTATCTATTATGATGGTGTATTGAAGTGTATGACATGGTTAATTTGGTTAAATATGGAAAAGTAGCACACACTGTTGTGTTGACAAATTGTAAATTCATATCTTTTAGCTCAAAAATACGAAGTGATGGTAACTGTAATTGCTGGTCAAATACAAGCTTATTTACATAAGGTGATATAGCTCCTCCTGCAACTAAATGCTTCAGATTTTGGAATGTCAGAAACCACTTTGTGCTGATATTGTAACTACTCAGTCTGTTATTTGCAATGTTCAAATATCTTAGAGATGATGCTGAAGAAATCAGCTCTTGTTCGTTTATTGCTTTTATCAAGTTTGAACTGAGATCAAGATGTTTGAGTGCTTTAAGCGGATTGATAGCAGAGGGTACAGCTACAAGTAGATTTTTACTTAAATTTAGAATCTGTAAAATGTTTAGGCCATGAAAAGCTGCATGTTCTACCATTTGTATTTGACAATCTGTTATTCTCAAGGAAACCAGATTGGATATCCACATAAATGTATAATTTTGAATTTGAGACACCACTGTGTTTTTCAAAGTAAGATATCTCAAAGATTCATTCACTTTTGAAAGATCTTGAAAAGTGAATGAATTCAAAATATAGGATTCAAAATCAACAGCTGATATAATTTGGAGAGTTTGGAGGGGTGAAGCAACAGATGCAAGAATGGATAGCATATCTGATGTAATCAACAGAGTTGTTGGATATGTGAGTGCTCCAAGTGTTAAACTGTCTACATGACATGCATAACAGGCAAATTTAAATTCTTGTATAGGAATATGCATCAGTGGTTCGAGTGTAGCTTTTGTAACATTGTTATTATAAAGTAAAACCATGTAAAGAACTTCAAGACTGTTTAAGGTATGTAATCCAGTTGACATGATATCAAATGAATTCCCAATGTGAGTGAAGTACAATTCCTTCAAAGAATATAATGCTGCAAAGGTCTGCTGAGGTACTGTGATCAAATCGTTTCCTTCCATATGTAAAAAAATCAGTTTATGCAAGTCACCAAAAATACCACTTGGTAAATTTTCCAACATATTGAAAGACAGATCCAGCATCAACAAATGGGTAAGCCCTTTGAATACCTCAGACTGCAACTTTGAAATCATATTTTTGCTCAGATCAAGGTTCTCCAATAATGTCAAGTTTATAAATGGTGATCCATGTATTGCTCCCAGATCGTTGTAACTCAAATCCAACACAGTTGTCGCATTCTTATTCAAAACTGGTATGTGTCTCAAATTTCTAAGAGAGCAGTCTAGTTTGTTTGCCTCATAGGTCTTGCAAGACAGACTTCCTGGTGAAGTTTCATGCAACAGTGTGTTTGATGTATCTACAATAATGCAGTATAACAAAAGAGTAACTAAAATGCCTCCAGAAATGAAATATTGAGAAGCCATTGTAATTTGAGAGATGTTGGAGAAATTGACTGGACAGGGAAACAGTGCAAACACACTGAATGCTTTGATCAAAACTGTAGATGGCTGATATAAAACTACCATTTCTGAAACTGAAACATTCAGGGTATTCTGAAAGTCTATAAATTGTAATAATGTTACAATCACAATAAAATTTTGCAATATAGAAATAAGGAAGTGTATAATTTTAATTAGTGGTATGTGATGCCTTTTTTTTTTAGATTTTGTCAGCTGCAGTTATTGAATTCATCATATACATTAACTGGCAAGAAACTTACACTTTGGGATGACTATGACTGAAGTGTTCCAATATTTTACAAATATTTAATGTTTCAGCTCTGATTGAGGGATTTTTTCTTAAAAGTATTTACAATTTTAAAAATGGTTTAAACATCAATTCATTTAGCTAAAAGTTCAAGTTTATTTCTGTAATCAATCATATACAAATCATGATTTTCACATAATTTATATCGTACCTACAATCTAAGTTGACTATGGGGGAGAAAGTCAAAAGGCAAATAAGACCAGAAATGACCCCTCCCCCTTTAGCAAAGTAACAACTGTACATTTGTTTTTAAATGAAATAGTACATGATGAGGAGATACATAAGAGGATTATTCCTGTTCCCTACCAATACCATCACACATGCACTCAGGATTTCATTTTGTGACATCAGTGAGTCCAACAGAATAGATTTTATCATGTTTTACGACTATGCTGATCTTGAAAAAACATATTGTTAAATGTTAAAATCATTCAGTTCAACCTAGTTCAAAATAGCTTTCAAAATCAAGGTGTAAGCCTATATAAAACTAATTTTTCTGAAAGTGAAAACTCATTGCACTTTCATTATCGATATTCTACATCCAAGTCCAATCTCGCATTCAATGATTGACAGTCAGGATAGTAGTCTTATGACTTAGTATCGTTTTGTTTGCTACTTCAAACCAAAAATAAAATTATTCCCCCCCCCCAAAAAAAAAAATGCAGGGTTTAAATTTCAGTATTGGCATATGATGACGTGTTTTAAAGATTTTTAGGTTACTAAGGGACCATACCTATTTACGTGAGTGCACCTTTGTTGGGGAAAGCTTGGCCTAAAGCTGGCTCACAATGTGACAAATTGGGGAAACAAAAAGCAACGGTAAGGTGCAAATGATAACTATTTCCTTTATAGACATTATTATTTTTTAGTTCTTATTCACAAATTGAATATTTTGCTGAGTGAGTTATTATGAAAAGCTAGTGCATATTCATGTTAAATTCAAAGATCACAGATCTTATATAGTATGATTAATCATCTTGATTTGCATGTAGCTGCAAAAAGCAGAGGCTGGGCAAAGCTGGGCAAAGCTGAGGGATTACCAAACTAAGCTGCATGCACCCTTCTAAATAGGTACAAGCTGTAAGGATGGTGATCCTGCAACTTTGTTTAAATAGATATTCTACAAAATAGAAAAACAATGTTCATTGGGCTATAACTCCAGGTCGCATATGTATTACTTAATTGGTTGTCTTTTGTCATTTATGAAATTAAAAAATATACAATTTTGGTAAATTTGTAATCAAAATACGCATATTTTTCATTTTAGAAATGATAATTGTGCCTATACCAATTGATATATTTGTTACCTCCTGTTTGTTTTTACCACATGGAAGATATCTATGGTTGAGTGCTGTATCCGTAATCTGGCAACTAAATGGCATGGTAATTTGACTGAGAATGCGGCTGTCGAGCCAGTCAAGCGTTGTTCTTTGCTTACGCACAATTTGGTGGCAAAATGTAAGATGCGCATTGCGTTGTAGTCAAGAAATAGTAGCGCGCGACAAAACGCACAGCGGAGTCATTACGCACTCGCACAGCGTCAGTCTAGGCATGGCGCCTGCATGGTGCAATCCCCTAACTTAGCCTGATTTTTAGGGTGCAAATAGACAAGTTTCCTATCTGGACTTTCTTTAATCTATGGCTGTATCGCACTCGGCCTTCAACCTCATGTGATAGATCACCCGACCATGGATATCTTTCTGTGTTGTGTGAACAAACAGGGGGTAACTAATAGTATTTGGGCATTTGACCATGGAATTCAAGACTTCATATCAATCAAGTGATAAAGATTGATATTTCTAGTGGTCTAGTGGAACAGCGCAGGACTACGAATCAGTAGGTCGCGAGTTCGAGCCCCGCTACGGCCAACGGGTTATGTCCTTGGGCAAGGCATTTAATCTCAATTGTTTCGTCGACCCGAGCGATATTGGGGAGCTCTTATGGGGAACATTACAATCTAAGTGCAGATAGGGTGTGCGCATCGGCCATGCAGCCAGCCTAGTTGAAGCGAAATGATTGTGACGGTTTCCTAATGGCAGCGTAATAATAATTGGCAACAGCGCTTTGCATACATAGTAAAAGGCGCTATAAAAATCCCATTATTATTATTATTTCATTTCATTTGAATGCAAGAAAGTTATATCTGCAATGGCTGCCATATCTATTTAACAATTGTCACTAGAATGTGAACCATCCCTCGAAATTCCCATCATTTGTAATCACCTGAAAGAGTCACTGACCTAAGAGTAGAGTTTTTACTGTGTGCATTTCAAATTTATGAAAAATGACAGTTTTTGCATATACGACTTTCTTGCACTCGCATGACGATTGACACATTTTTTTTCATTGTAAATGCTTTCCCAGTCCCTCCTACCATTGGACAAGTAACTGGTGAATCCATTAGCACCCTAGCTGGCCAACCAGTGCGTATACCATGCGATGCTGTCGGTAGACCAGCGCCCTCTATTGTGTGGATGCGAGGCAATCAACAGTTAGATGAGTCAGATGGTGTTGTGTTCTTGGATAATGGATTGCTGTACATTGCAGAGACTGATCTAGGTGACACAGGAGAGTACATTTGTATCGCAAGGAACTCTGCTGGAACTGCTGTCATGAAGATCGTTTTGAATGTGCAAGGTAAGTTATGAAGGCTTATCCGAATTCAGTCCAAAATCAATAAAACTCTAATAGAACAGAGTTGTTCCCGCAGTTTGCTTTGATCAAAATGACAGCCTAGTGGTGTGCATACTGAATGTGGCTTTTAGTTCAGGAGTACATTTGTATAGCAAGGAACTCTGCTGGAACTGCTGTCATGAAGATCGTTTTGAATGTACAAGGTAAGCTATCTTTATGAATGCTAATCCGAACCCATTTAGTCTAAATACGTCATAGAACAGAGTTAGCTTTGATCAAAATGACAGCCTAGTGGTGTGCCTTAATTACTGAATATGGCTTTGAGCTCAAGAGGTCCCAGGACCAAAGGGCAAAAGTCAGGGAAGCCACTCATTTTAGACTTGCAGGTTTCTCTTGAATTTGTTTAACAAAATTAATTCTGTATCTATATCTAAAACCAGAATAAGTGGCTAATACCATTCAAAGATGTTAGTAAATCTGTATAGCACTTCTCTGAAATTAGATAACCATTGTATGTTGCCAATATATTTTATTGATCTAATGTTCTAGTGTGCCTGTAACAATTTTTGATATCCTTATTAATACACATTATATTTTGATATCATATTCTATTTTATGAAGAGGAAATTTCTTTGACCAAATCTCATGACTTGCCCATGATGCTATTGGTGGCCTGCGACCAGCATCCAAGGTCTTCGTTGCCAACTGATGTTATAATATTCTATTTTCTTTTGAAAGTTGCACCAGAAATTGCCGTCAGACGTGAAAAATACACCGTCACTGAAGATGAATCAGTTACCCTCAAATGTGAAGCTACTGGAGTGCCACAACCAGAAATCCGTTGGATGAGAAATGGGGTTCAACTCCCTGGCAATAGTGCTGGTTACAATGTCTTGGCTAATGGAGATTTAGTGATACCTGTTGTTAGGGAGGAGGATGCCGGCATGTTTGTGTGTTGGGCTAGTAATCAAGTCAGCATTGTACAAGGACAGAGGATTTTGGAAGTACAAGGTTGGTACATAATATCCTGATGAGGTGGCCCAAGTTATTGTTTAGACAATAATAACTGCGCACCATCTTTTTTGAGGTCATTGTTCAAAATTGGAGGTGTTTGTTTTGGGCTGCGTTACTTTTCTCTACGCTCCCGAAGAAAAGTACGGAGGCACAAAACAAACACTGAAAGAAAAGTACCGAGGAACAAAACAAACACATTTTATACAATGACCGAATTAAAAGAGGGTGCAAAGTTATTATTGTCATTAACAACCATAATTTTATCTTTATAATTCTTACTGATTTTAACCAAAACGGGTGAAAAATCATAAGTTCATTTAGTTTGTTTCTTTGCCATCTGCTAAAAACATCGATCAGTCCAGGCACTACTTGCTTGTTGTGTTTAGTCAAACGCGACTTCCGCGATATCATTGCGTGCGCGTATTGTTGCTTTTAAAGCATATGTGCGTTATTATTACAAGCACTACGCTCACGCAGGTCATTAAAAGAAGTCATTGTTACCTGATAATGACCACACAGTTTGCGTAAAAGTAAAAATAATCTTATTGAATCTAATAAGATTATTTCTTGTTTTATGCAAAGAACTGCGCAGTCATTATCTGGTAATGTGACTTCCGATAATGGCCTCCTGCATGTATGCAGTGCAATAGTAGCGTGTATGCTTTAAATATACCAATATGCACTTGTAATGATATCGCAGAGGTTGTGTTTGACTAAATCCAACGCGGAAGCAGCCCCTGGACTTGTATGTAGTATGTAGTCCTTCAGAATTCCTGGCCATTTTGTAGTACTTTGGCTCTGTACTTCAGTTATTCAGTGAGACCTTGATTGAGATGTGTTTTTGTGTAAGGTTAAGTGACATTGCTATTTGATTTTTTTGACAGTGCCTCCCAGGATCCCACCAGCTCTGCAAGTAGACGTATTAGCCTCAGTCAATGGCGCTGTAAGACTACCATGTCCTGTACAAGGTTACCCTCTACCAACAGTGTCATGGCATAAAAATGGGCAGGCAATCAACCCTGGCAATAGGTACAACATCATGGAGGATGGAACACTCATTATACAGAGAGTACAGGTAGGATGATAGCTTGTGACGTATGATAAGTCTAAATTTAACTATGATTTCATATTGACTTTCATTCTTTGGTCTTAAAGTTTTCAAGTTCAAGTTCAGATATCTTGGAAAACAATTATTTTTGGATTAAGCTTGCTAGTCTGTCCATCCTAACGATGGGTTACCAACCTTTGGCTATAAATAAAACCTTGCCTGGTAGTGTTCTAAAATTGGTGTCATAATTCTTTGAGCAATGTAAACCATAGTGAAGGGCTCTGTGATATGTGTATGCACCCTGCACCCTGCAGGTTTGTGTGTACTGTCAGCGGAATTACTGCATCAACTTTGTTTGAGACATGTTTTTTTTTAACTGTTTTGACATTGTAATATCATTTTTCCTTTGAATGTGCAATCTTAACTTGATATGATAATAAATTCTATGACTTACAAACCAATGAATCAGTAAATAATGTCAGAAGTAACTAGCAGAAATGGAAAATTTATCAAAATCCAACAATAATAATCACTGATAAAGCTAATAAAAGGTATGATGATTCATTTAGAATAGCATTGAGGATATTAGTTGTAAATAACTTGAGTTCATGTCAGAGATGCCACATTTCAGAATAAATTCTGAATTCAGAATTTTTCAATTGGTTTAAGCCTAAATTCAGATTTTTTATTGATTGTTTCATGTACAAAGGTATAGGCAATTTTGGTTTCTCACATTCTTTCGAAGTATTTCAGAATTTTTGAACACCAATGAGTGGCATCTCTGTCATGTATATTTCTATTTTATATTAAAATATGATCCATTTGTGTGATTTAATGTCATTCTTGATCTTACGCTAGGAGTCCGATTCTGGTCTGTATGTGTGTACAGCTTTCAACACTGTGGGCAGGTCATCAAGGGAGTTAAGGCTCACCATTCAAGGTTTGTTTGAATTTTAGTTATAGCTCTATATATTATTAACATTGTTTTATAAGTAAGATTTGATAAATATTTGACCAGTTATATCAAAAGGTACCTTAACGTCGGCATAGTAAATTATGAGATACGGGCCATTAAAGCTGAGCATAGTCAAAAATCATGTCCAAGGTCAAATTTCTAATTTCATCAGAAATGTTACTTTTGAAGTGTTTTCTATCATATTAATCAGGTTCCAACATCCTAAACATAAGAAAAATGTGTTAAAAACCAAGATAAAACTCCTCTCTCCATTAAAGTTTGACTTAGTACAAAACTTTAAACTTGATTTTCTCAGAACTATACTTTTCCAAATCAGTCCGATGCCTTTTGTCAATTTGGATGTAACTTTGCAACCACACATCCAATAACCAAAAGTAAGGTGTCATTTTATTTGCCATCACAAAATGACATAACTAACAGTTGCCTCTTTAAATAACTGAATAATGTAAAATTACAAGGCAAGTTATGCTTAGATCAGGTCTAACTTTAAACCTGTTTTGTGCACATGAACCTGTAAAGGCTCCTGTAAATTCAACTACATTCTACTACACACGCTTTTTAGTGAGTAAACATTTATTTTCATATACTTGTTTTTTTGCTTTCAGTTTCTCCCAGGTTTATAGCTTTCCCCAATGACATTGAGCTAGCAGCCAATGATCGCCTGGAGTTAGTCTGTGAAGTGATTGGTGTACCTACACCAGAAATCAAGTGGTTTATCAATGGTACAGCAATTGCAAGTAAGTAACCTTACTGGTATACTAACATAAATTTAAATTTTTTATTTTTTCAAGAGTTCTGGATTTTATTGCTTATTTTTTAATGGTTGACACAAATATCAAATAATTCTTTTCCTCAATTTCAATATACCAAATTGTCAAAGTTTCAGAGTAAGTTCTACTTAATAACGGATTAAAACTTTTCCAATTAAAGTAAATGAAAAGCGCAGTATTTCATTTGTTGTGGTTAAACAATTTTTTCATTACCTTTGCGGTATTTGCTCTTTACATGTCAGCAATGTGTCTGGGCTACTTGCATGGAATGCATCGAAATTTGTGGGTTCATATTGCAGGGTGTGTATAACTGTATGAATATCTGTGGCTCAAGAGTGCGCTTCTCCGTGCAAATGGCAGATTTGTGCAAAGGACAACTATTATTCATACACGTACTTAGGATATATAAAATTTAGGGAACTAGATGTTTGCAACATCACAACATGTTACATTTTATAGCGAGTTTGTTTTCAACTATTTTAAGTGTTTTTCTAGCCTAATTGAGACTTCTGAAATTTTTTCTCAGGTCCTCCTACCACAGAAGGGTTGAGTGAACTTGTCATTTACAACGTCAGGAAAGAAGACGAGGGCACCTACAAGTGTGTAGCCACAAACTCTGTTGGCAGTCAGGCTGCGTATGCTTCAGTTTACATCAGAGGTAAGGAAGTCGGAAAAAGTGGATTTACAAAAATGTATATACATTGCTGACTTGGTGTCTGCTGTAAATCGGCAACAAGTTTTAAGTCCTGGTTGTCTGGGTTTATTATAAATTTATCTAGTCTGTAGACTATGTATAGACTAAATTGATTGTTAAGGATTATGTATTACAAAGATTATGTAACTCATTGTGCAATCTTAAATGTTTTTATATGTATGTAGTTCATTGTTTTTAATTTATGATTTTCATATATTATGCTGGGCACCCCTGAAAACAGTGATTTCACTAATGGGATTTTCCCCAGGCAAAAGAAGAATTAACTAAAATAACTAAAATAAAGTATGGTAGAAATGTATTCTTGGTTAGCTTGTGTAGATATTAAGCATTTAACGCTTAATGGTTATTGTTTGGCTTACTTTATCTTGCCTGATCTTGAGACTTATCTGAGAGTGTCTGCAAGGTGAAAATGCAATATGTTTACCAAGAATTGAATATTGTATAGAAAGTATTATATACTGTATTGATAAATTTAGCGTGTTGAAACCCTTCAAATAGTTTCAACCATCTAAAGAAAAACCCGTAAATAGTACTTTTGAAAAGACTATTTACGGATTTTAAAAAGACTATTTACGGGTTTAAAAGACTATTTATGTGTAGCCGCGTCACTTTCACGCACGGACTTACGCGAGCAACAAACTTAGACACGCAAGCCAATACGCGCATTAACCTTTTGCTTGCATTCATGGTTATAGCATTTTGTTAGTGCATTTTGTTATATTAAATCGAGCCATTTGGCAAGTAAAAATTACATTATTTAAAATTTATTAATACAGTATATAAAACAAATATATACTGACTATTTTCAGATCTCTGGATTAAAACTATGGTCCTTCAGTGACTAAAATTTAGCTATTTTACTGAGGGGCTACGCCCCTCAGTAAAATAGCTAAATTTTAGTCACTTCAGGCCCATAGTTTTAACCAGAGATCTTCAAGTCAGTATATATTTGTATAATGTGTTTAAAAGACCTTCGACTTATTTGAAAGGTTATCAAAATAGCATTACTTCCTACTAGTCTTGGGTAAAAATGACTGTGTTGCATGCTCTCTGGAATAGCAGCTGGTTTATATCTAGGATCAAGAGAAAGTTCTTTTAAAACCAAGGCTTTTGTTAAGTATTGGTAGAAGACAATGACTTGATTTGGGTTTAGTTTTAGAGTTGATGCAATGGTTGACAGGTAGACACCACTTAGCTATCTGAAAAAACATCTGTCTAGATTGGCTGCCAACTACAGACCAGAGATTGAAAAAACCCTTGGTTGATTGATATGCATATAATTATTGCTCAGACAATTTTCAGGAAGACTTAAAAATAAATGCTGTTTTTCCAAGTTAATTTCACCCTCCTAGATTTTACAAGATTTTAATAACAAGTTTATTGTAAAAATTCTATTAATGAAAGATTTACATTGTATTGATATTTTTATGAATCTGCTTAATCACTTTCAAAACATTGCAGTGCCTCCACGCATAGTGAGACCTCCCAACGGTGGAAGAGTTGAAATGGCTGGTGTTACTGTATTAGATTGTATGGCAGAGGGCGACCCTGCACCACAGATAGTGTGGATGAAGAATGGCAGACTTGTTGCACTCAATAATAGGGTCACACAAGCTCAGAATGGATCACTTATTATATATGGTACACAGGTAAGAATGGTGATTGGGCTGTGTTTTTTAAGGTTTCCAATGGTTGTGTAAAGTGGCGAGCAACTACAAAAAAACAAGTCTACTCAGTAACTTTCAAGCAGACACTCTCCAGAGATATTAATTATGCAATGTTGTAACCGTACTCCGGCAACAGAATGGTAATTTGACTGAGAATGCGGCTATCAAGCCAATCAAGCGTTGTTCCTTGCCTTCGCACAATTTGACGAAAAAATGTAAGATGCGTATTGCGTTGTAGTCAAGTTATAGTAGTGCAACAGAACGCAGAGCTTGGTCACTACGCACTCGCGCAGCATCGGTCCAGGCATGGTGCCCGTGTGGCGCAATCCCCTGACTTAGTCAAATTTTTAGGGTGCAAATAGACCTGTTTCCTATCTGTACTTTCTTTAATCTATGGTTGTAACCATCCAATCCATACCCTCAATGCTGTAGTACGTTTGTCCAATGCAGACACAATCAGGAGAGTGTTGTGGAATGTTACAAAATCAAGATGATAAGTATTCAATCAAACGTGCACACATTTCCATTTCCATGATCATTTCATCTCACTCTTTTGTGGACAAAATCTGAAAAGGAAATATTTTAGCCTTTCCATCAAAATGATAGAGTTTATTTTCATTCTATACTTTCCATTTGACTTCTATTTTGATTGTTCTGTTTTAGGTGGAAGATACAGGACAATACATGTGTAAAGCTTTGAATGCCATTGGAGAGACATCTGTAACTGCAGAACTCAGAGTCCAAAGTAAGTAGAACTTTTTTTTTCTTTTTATATATTTATTCCCTGTGCTTGGGTCTGGTGGTTGGAAAAAATTTACAGAGCCTCTACACCAGACCCCTTCTCTTCATATACTCTATGAAGCGGTGTGGCTGTCATTTAAATTAGATTTAATTGGACAAGAAAACTGATTATTTTCCATACTGAATCTGTAAAGACATATGGTTGTGACAAAAGGTTAAAAGAGTTGCATAGCTGTTTGGATTTTATTGTTATTTAGGTTCACAGTGTTTCATATTTAATAGCCATGACAAATTACTGCTTTTCCTTTCACTACCCAAAAACCTGAACTCAACTGGATCAGTTTGTTATGCCAGTTAATAATGTCTAAATCTAAATATTTATGTAGTCTTAAAATTCTTTGAGTGCACCATTCCAATTTGGCTGTTTTTGATTAGGTTATGTCAGTATCAGGCTTTAGTTGTGAGTATCCCGATTAAGCAACATATTATCAGACTATTTTATTCTGATTGTGACTATTTTGTTTGTTTATTTCCTATGAAGGTGCTCCATTGTTCTTGATTGAGCCAGAGGATTCTGTTGTGGATGAAGGTGACGTAATCAGACTACACTGTGTTGTATCAGGGGAACCAGAACCTACTGTAAGGTAAGAAAGCAGGAGTCACGGCACAGGAGTGTTTGAGTGGTAAGACGCAGGCATTAGTTCCCCTCAATGACATGAGGCTCAAAGGAGTACACGAAAGAATTAAAACAAAATTGACAAGCAAAAGCAAAACAAAAAAGTCTCATAAGCACCCAGACAACATTTTCAACAATTTTCAAACATTTCTATTTTTTTCCTTCTGCTTCTGCTTTAGATACTTCACAACACTCCAATTGGAGTCAAACGCAAAGCTCTCTGGTCCTAGAGAGAAATGATATGCTTGTATTGCATTTCTAATTATTTTTCTTCTCTTTTCTTTGAATTTTTTCCTCTCCTCACCCTTTTCTATCTTTTTATTGTCCAGATCCCCTAATGTAACTTTTCCCCCGACTGGCAGATTAAACTGGGGGTGGGGGTGAGAGCGACGATGAAAACAGGCCTCTGAAAGCTGGACAAGTCACACTAATGCATGACTTCACCCTCAAGCAGAATGTTATTTTTCCCAATACCATTAACTCAAAAATACATGTGCATTTGGATTTCTGAGATCAAAAATTGACCTGCACATGCTCCATTCATTTTTATTGAGTATAAAATTCAGCACATAAACAGCTGTATTTCTATATATTATTTATATTATTTTCTTAATAGTGGAAGTTACCTTCTTCTCCTTTGATAATACTGCTCAACATCCCATCTGGGACAAAGCGAACATAGATTTAAAATGACTAGGTTTTAAATCTAGGGCCTAATGCCAACAAACCCATATGATTGCCTCACCACGGCATGTGGCTAGTGCATTGCTTTCTGGATAGACATTTACCTGACCATACAAACACTTGCTCTATTCATATTGAGACTTGCTGTTTCTCCAACCTGCAGTTTGATAAGAATTTTATTGTTGTGCTATGTGACTACAGTGACAATTTAAAGTCACGTGAAGAAAACCTTTTCATTTTTACGTGTGTGGTGCGCCGAGGTTAAAGTTCAAACGCAACTCACGCAATACTTGTGAGCTCGCGTGATTTGTCTGTTCTGTTGCTGTGTGACTTGATAATCAATTTGATTGGCTTGTTGTTCACGCACGGTGCGATTTGGTCCCACCCAGAATGAAAATATTTTTTTCAGATGACTATAAGTTTCTTTTTTTCAATTTCATATCCAGGTGGCATAAGGATAGCTTCCCTGTTAGTCTAACTAGGAGGGTTACCATCTTGTCCAATAACACACTACGGATCGTAGCAGCATCACTGGATGATAGCGGGACATACTCTTGTTACGCTACCAATAATATTGAAGCAGTCCAGATCTCTGTAGTTGTTGCAGTTAGAGGTAAGGTGGAGGTTGATTAACATAAATTTAGGCACCGAGAAGTTCAAAATGCTTACTATCAATTTTTAGGCAACTTCAATCCCCTAGTTATTGTTGTCCACCCTTAACTTGCAATTCTAACCGTTTTTATGTCTAGATCAATTACACATAAAGTCAGTAATGTATTAAACAAGACAAAAGTAGCATTTTGTCTTGACTGCATAACCATAATAGATTTCTTAAAAGTAAGTTGTATGGGGAGTGGGAGGAAGACCCTCCCCCCCCCCCATTTCTCCAAGTAGATGTCTCAGGAACTGCTTTTTTTCCCTTAAAATGACAACTGTTGGTGCTTGCTAAATTGCTAAAAATTGGGTTGAAAACACACTTTTGAGCCATTTTTGTTGAAAATGGGGGTTCAGAACTGAAGTAATCTTGAAATGGGCATCTTGGGGAGTGGGAGAGGAGGCTTGAAAAGGGGGTCTTGAGCTTGTACCTTCCATCAATGTAAGTGACCCCAGGCACTTTATACAGAGGTTGTGGGTTTGAGCCCTGGTTGGACCATGTCTCCTTGTTTCATTTAGCAAGAAACCTTATGCGGTTCAGAAGTCATGTTAAGTCATTGATCCCCTGTAAAAATGCTCCTTCTTGGGATGCTGCATAAAGTGTTTACTTAGTTGGTTTATTGAAATCAATAAACTTCCTACAATACATGAACACAACGCAACCAATGTCAACATACGCAGTCAAGTATCATGTCATTGCGTATCTGTACACATTTTTGGCATATGCATCATACATAATTGATTTGTAGGAAATTTAATGACTTCAGTAGAAAATGCAGACAGATATGTGTTTTTAAAATAACTCCATTATATACAACCAGATGGCATGCTTGTAAAATGTTTGTGTGAAGCATGTTTTTCTTGAAAACTTTTTAATTTGACTGACCATTTTATATTGATTTTGACTGGGGTGTATGTGTACCTGTGTGTATGTAACCAGTCAATCAAATTGCATGTTGTTTTGCATGAAATGTTATCTACCCTGTGTGTTTTGTATTAAGTTTTAAATATAATCCTAAGAATTTCCAAACAATTTTTAAATAACTATTCCCATATTGCTGATTTATATTGAATACCTCTAATTGCAAAAGACATTTCATGTCTATTTCAGTCATTGAGTTTTCAGATAAGGATAATACCGAGTATTCACATCATTCTTGGGGAAGTATGGCCCCAATAGCTGAGGCCATTTTCCCAAGAATGGTGTGAATACGAGGTGATTATCCGATTTAACACCCATCTGTAGACCGAACAGGTGTAGACGTAAACATATTTATGTAGCTTTTTAAATTGCTAAATACAAATTTGCATAACAAGTAAATCTTGAGAAAGATCAGGATTGGGTGATCAAATAATACTGTCAATACTTGATTCATTCAATAGTTGTCACTGTTCTGTCCAGATGAGAAGAAATATTAGGCTAAACCAGTCCTCAACAATGCAGTAAATTGGACTATATTTATTATTGCATATGGACACAGAGTAGATATGGAGCAGTCTCTTTTAAAAAGTTACCACTGGATTTATTAACTTATCATGTGGAATATAATACCATTGGAAGCTACTGGATTTATTTACTAATTCGGACAGCCTTTTACATGTACCACAAGATTGATCGGAATTGATTAAAATATATAAAAGATATCTTTGATGCTTTATTTCATCACTGTAACAGATGAAATGGGTAAGTTAAAATAGTTTGTATAGCTAGCCAGCATAGCTAGCATGATTAACAAATATCCAAATTGGGCCTGAATGTATATTGAATACATTTTAATTCTCTAAAAGCATGGAAAGGAAAATATGTTTCCCATTCGAAAAAAAAAATATTGAAAAAGAAAAAAAAAAAAGTAGGGAAACGAACATAAAAAATCTAAAAGAAAACCTAAACATACAGCAACAAATCCAGAATGGGTGATTTTTAAGGTAAATCCAACATAAATCCAATGGAACAGGTAAATAAAAATGACTTAAAATTAGATAACATTATATAGGTCTACATACATACATTTAGCATGTTTAGGAATATCTGTGCTACTGCACTATGCTCTCTACAAAAACAAACACCGCGTAATATTCCTTAAGTTAAGTTAAAGAAAAGAAATTCTATTTAAAAAATTAAACAAA
>JXSR01S025247.1:180864-194731 GCA_000969725.1 Ophiothrix spiculata
CATTAGTAGGGATTATTACACAGGTTATCTCTATTTGAACAAAGAAAAATCATTAAAAATGATTGTATTTTGACCTATAATTAAAAATGATTTTAATTTGACCTATAATTTAATTGCTCTGAGATTTTAAGTAATCAAGACTATTGCAAATAACCAAATCATATTCAGCATAAAATAATTCAAATAAAAGAAAATGATATTACTAAAAGTTAAATTTTAAGGATTTAAATTTCCAAGTCCAATAATTAATTTTTTCCTTTATTTGATTTTAAAACGTAAAGTATGAGCCAGCCAGAATTGCAGGCAAATAAAATGCATATTTTAAAACTGACTTCAGTAGCAACCAATTGCGACATGATCCCGTTTCTCTCTCTCCTGCATAATGTCTCATCTGAACAAACATTGTGTGTACTAATATCGCCCCTCTCTTCAATCTCAAAAGACATCACACCACTGCAGTACAAACTGCTATTTTAATGCAACCAGTGCTTCTAATAAAAATAGTGTTTCTAGACAGTAACTGGTATTACACATTCTTGACATACTCGTCTATTAAGAAATCAACATTTTTAGCATAGGTACTGGCCAGGTATGAAGGCAGGGCTTTGAAGCAAGAACCAAATGTGGCACTGTGAGCAATAATGGATAATATATATGTCTATGACTCAAAAATAAACACATCTAAGCACTTTACCATTCATTTTTGTTTTTCATTACATGATGCATGTTAAGAAAAAGTAGAGAGCCCCATGTATAAGTTAAGCCAAACTGTAAAATTATTCACTTCTATGCCATGGACTATGCCACAATTCACATTTTTGCTGATAATTTATTTTAATAATAAATAATAATTTTCATATAAATTCAAATGATCTGAAAGAATAGTAAATACATAAATAGCACCAGTATGACCCTGGTGAACATATCCAACCTAGGGTACACAGCCTCGCGAGTTGATCAGCGATAGAACACCTTTGAATGTTTGCCCAGATGATGTGTATTTTATCCAATATGGCAGGGCCTCATGACTTTGTGTACTCATGGCCGACCAAGCACACAACCGGACTTGCTGCGCTGCATCAGACGTTCAAAAAATAGAAGTATTGATTCAAAATTAGCATCACATTGGCAACAATGTGACATGGTAATCTAAAACAATTGATCCAATATCAGAATTTGACTAGATATTGCATACTGAAGGTTTTGCCTATTAAAAGTATTAATTTCATCTGTACTTCCAAAACTTATAAAATACAGCAAAAACCGTGTAGATTATTTTTTTTCTTCAAATAAATGCATAAAAACACATAAAACATGTTTCTTCAATAACAAAAATTACTATAAACTGATAAACTCATACAAAACAACAACAACAAAAAAAGAGCAAAATGACAAAATACAAGCTAATGGTAGGTATTACTATAATATTAGTAAATATTAATAATTATCATCAGATATCCATTTCAATACTATAGGCTAGATGTCTTGGTCTGTTGTCAATGTTATTTTAATGACCATGTTCTATTTCTAGCTTGTCCTGGTCTCAGATGGAGTTGCATATTAGCAATCAGATGGCTCACTGGGTAGTAATGCCGTCATCATGGCCGACCAGACCGGTATTACCTGCTGTCAGTAGGGCTGACTGTCAAAAATTCATACTAGATACTGATTTCTAGCTATAGGTTGACTATAAGGTTTACTTGATTTTATATATTCATTATGAAATATTTTAGGGACTGAATGCAAAGAAGGTAGCTCAAAAAGAAGCCTTAAAAAGAGAGAAGTTGTGAAAAATAAACATGCCCCAGGATAGATGTAAGAGAGAATTGGAAATATTCAGATAAAATACTTGTCTGCTCAGGTATAGAATTGGTAATCATAATCATAGGGTACAGAGGCAAAATCACAACAGTGAGAGACGGGAGACTGAGTGCTATGAACACTGAAAACCCCTACCTCCCTTATCATTTCTTTGTCCTTATTATAGAAATCTAAACAAAAAGTGAGCTTAAGCTTATATTTGTGACAGAGAATAAGAGCTCTGACAGGTGCCTTTATGATAAAACACCACAATTCTTTTCACAAATTTGCCAATTACCCATTTGCCAAACTTACATATATCACTGTCAATCCGAGTTCACCTCAAAATTGATCGCGCAATAAAACACATCATACTTTTTCTTGAAAATCCCTTTTGAAAAATGATTCTGCTAATATGTATTGGAATGACAGTTTTAGCATCGTTGAAATCCTAGTCCGGTGCTCGGATTACTGGTCAAACTTTGGATCGACAATGATGCCAATAGATTGGGTGTCAGTCTAATGTTGCAATGGAGATAGATATTGTTTCATCCTTTTGCTGTCAAAGTCTGCTTCTTTAGATATTTTTATTTCACTATAATTTGTTTTTATTACAAAGCTATTTCTGTTTTTAAGAAATGGTAATCAGTTTATACTTTATTTGAAACTAGAAAAAAAGAAACATAATGGAGGAAAGCGGTTTGTGGTTTTTCTAAAAACTGGGTTTCATCCATTCTTTAAAGTTCACTTTTCATATATTTTTGCGTATACTATTTTTACAATAATTTTCACTATTTTTGCCTCCTTCAAATTACATCCCCCTTTTCATGATCAGGCTAAGAAACATAATGGAGGAAAGTGGTTTGTGGTTTTTCTAAAAACTGTTTCATCCATTCCTAAAAGTTCACTTTTCATATATTTTTGCTTATACTATTTTTACAATAATTTTCACTATTTTTGCCTCCTTCAAATTACATACCCCCTTTTCATGATCAGGCTATAGTATTTTCTTATGAACAGACTGTAAACAGAATTCCTATTTTGCCAATTTTTTCATCCTACTCCAGTACTTTTCTAGCACTAATTTCATTCCATGATCATATGCTGTTTAGATATGAACAGACTATAAGACAGGATCTCTCCCCTCTATCTTCAGTATCAACCTCCGTATTTCCCTCTCACACTTTCAAGCCAATTCTCATCATTTTATTGTTTCAAAAGCAACTCCAATGGGTCTGTATAATATATGAATATCAATCACGGTATTTGGAGCATAAAATGAGTGCTTTGACGCTCAGGGAGCATCGTATCTCTGAATCAGGAAGCGCTGTGAAGGGCATAAGCAACCAACA
Organism: Ophiothrix spiculata; assembly: GCA_000969725.1. Taxonomy (NCBI): domain Eukaryota; kingdom Metazoa; phylum Echinodermata; class Ophiuroidea; order Amphilepidida; family Ophiotrichidae; genus Ophiothrix; species Ophiothrix spiculata. Next base: position 184,017 of record JXSR01S025247.1, read on the forward strand.
CATACATTAATTCCTTGGACTGCGAATTGTCTTTGTCGCGACAGAAAATATCTCTCACATCGCATAACGGAGGATATTTACTTTGTATTTCTGGTGGGAATAAGTGACGTTTAAATTGAGAGATATTGAATTGGTTTGCCACTAGCCTTAGAGATGATGAGTCGTGAGTTTCATAATGGCCAAGCTTTCATTTGTATTTCTGAACATTTCAATAATGTCTTGTATTCTAGTCAGAACAGTCAAACTGCAAATGTGTAGATACATACAAATGTCTGCATTTAAAGGAAACATTTTTGACATTTTGAAGTCTTTGATAAATTAGTTTCTTAACAAACCTCTCATAAAATCATAGAGTTTAAAGATCAAAATAAATTTTCAGAAGAAACATTAAATTCATTTGCTTTCTATAATTACAATACATGAAGATTTATGAAATTTGCAAAATAATGGAACAGTAACAAAGTGTTAATAAACATTAGACGAGTGCAGGCGAAAAGATAAACTAGGAAAGAATGGAATGAAATATAGATAGTATGCTCACTCACTGGGGATTGAACCCCACACACTAGGGATTGAACCTGTGACCTAGCACATAGAGTAAGAGGTATTGAGGCTGGCGACAATGATTGCTTTTTGGGGAAGATTATTCCCTGACTTGGTCTACCAACGATTTTACAATTTGATCTGCAACCTCATACCCAAGGTCCCCTAATTCAGATTTTCATTATGAAAATCCTTGACTGATACATATTACAAATCCAAAAGGGTTCTTTCAAATTTGCAAGCATTCTTGAGAAAAATAAGAAAGTGTGTCAATTTCAGCATGCATTTATTTTGTTATCATCTATCTAACTAGATGGAAAAGAAGCGAGGTTTTAATCATATCAGAATTGTGAATTGCACAAATCTTATTTATTCTAAAATATTTATAAATTTACCTTAAATCTTGACCATTGTCGTCTGATGCTACATCATCAATATGGACTTGATCACATTCCTACAACAAAAAATAACAAAGAAGAAAAACACATTTCATGATTAGTGATTATCTCTTGCAAAATAAACATTGCAATATTTCAAATAAATGTCAACCAAACAAAGACAAACCAAGGGGAAAGTCAACTCAGAACAATAAGGGTTCTCTCGTTGGCGAAGACATGTAAATTATACGTTTTGCTAATTGTTTTAGGTTTAAGTACTGACACTCATGCTACCAGAACTTAGCTTTATTGGGTATTTTTTGTATTTCTTTTTTATCCTACCATTGTTAAATCAATAATGAAAAACATATTTTGTCTGATTCCAGGACTACGCACTGCAAAAGCAAACTCAATTGAACTCCAAATAGCCAAAATCCAGCATAGTAAGAACAAACATATCCTAACTCCAGGGCACCCACAACCTGGTGAGAAAGGGTAAGCTAACAATAAGAACAAGAAAATATTTCAGTGCATTGAAAATTTCATAAAAAAATATGCACAAGTTTTCCAAAATATATAGTTCCACTATCATTGTTTTTGATGCAATGCAAACATTGTATTATATCAACAGCATTTGAATTTCACAATTTTGTGGTCTTAATAATCTCAAATTAAACAAAATTGAAAATTATTGATTCAACAGAAGAATTAGAGTATTCATGGGTAGGATACCCTAAGCCCGTATTGGAAAGCAAATTCATCCTAACTCCACGATACCAAAATTCCATATTGAAAAAAAAAGCCTTATCTCAACTGCGGGTTACAATCCAAACATTTCAGAGGGTGCCTGTCGATAATCACACATAAAAAACAAACATATCAGGCTCAATCCTAAACAAGTACTTCAATCTTCTCATATCCTGCAACGCACGCAAAGCAAAACAAGTACTCAGCGAAGAAAAATAATAAACCTTGTTATTGCTGGCTATCCAACATCAACCCAAGGATGGGGATGTTTATCAAGATCACGACGAGAGGATGATGTTATTATTTGCATATAAGAGGGAAATTTTGCTCCCATGTGCTTTCACTTTATAATGTAATGATAATTACTGGTCAGTTTTCAGAATTATTAATGTAATGTGTTTGAGTTGTTGTTATAAAAATTCTATTTTTTTAAAAAGAAAATGAATGTGGATCGAATCTCTTTAGCAGTCAAGTTAGCTCAAACAGTTAGGCGCTTGCTTGCAGTGGGGAAGGTCCAGAGTTCGAACCCCGCTGGTGCCAAAAGTTGAGTGTGCTTGAAATTTCCTTTGACAAGGAACTAACTGCTAATTGTCTCATGGAAACCCGTACGAAACTCAGGAAGCTGATCCGAAATGTTTGGATTGTAACCCGGAGTACCCGGCAGTGATGGTGCGTATGTGGGCTGAACCTGAAATGATGTTTGGTGTGGAAAGGAGCTTACTGGGCCACAGTGGTCAGCGAACACCTGTAAAGTGTGCAGAGTCTGCATGGAATTACAAAATCTGGGAGGCATAGTGCACTATAAAGTTCCTTCAAAAGTAATTTGGACCCCTTTGTTCCAGAAATATTTTTCTCTGATCTGCATCTCTACCTCTTACCAAATCCAATTAAATTTATTTCAATCATTATAATCTGTACGTATTTAGGTTAAATCATACAACTTGAAACTCTAAAACCCTTATAATTATGCTACTCTTCATAAATTTCTAACATTTGTATATATATATTTCAGCCACATTTGTGCAAATATTTTCAATGATTTTGTTGGTCAAAATCTATATACGAACACACACCATAGTGTAACCAATACAACACCATATGACAAAATCTATTGTCTTGTGACTGTCTCATCATTATCAATTCCAATCTACTGTAACAACCTGTATCATCTCTGACATAATTTTGTTCAACCTGAAAATGAACAAAATGTTGACAGAATTATACTCCTAGTACATCGGGTCTTACTAATCTAATCGGATTACTAGTGGGTGGAATACTAAGGATTATCATCTCCTTCTGTCTAATCCTTTGATAACATCGATAAGAAAGAAATCTCACGGAGGAGGCACGTTAGTCGCTAGAGAGATGAAACCGCGCACAGATGAGATGATGAATCGGAAATACAAAATATTGGAAGAAAAAACATCTAGCATGAAAAGTTGGATAATAGCAATGTATTTGTAGCACAAATGGCCTCTAGCTATGCCATTAGTATGCAGTTACACTGTGACAGATAGGTCCCTAATCAGCGACGGAGGCTAATGACCAGCTTCCGTAGTGTGTTTGCTACTTCATCTCTCCAGTGAGCAATCATCCTAACAATTTTAGCTGATTCCAACTTTCCTTTCTTTAATGTGTGGTGTAAAATAATGCATTTACAAATGGCAAAAAAGTTGTTTTTGGAATTTGTTTTTACAGATGATTGCCTTTATTTTTCTCTTGACATTATTCTTGGATACTATTAGGGACATTTTTTAATCCTACAGTAAGTTTTATTGGATGCAGATGTAATGAAAATATGTGACATTCGATAAGAAAAAATCATAGATTTAAAAACTAGTTAATAAAATGCTCAGACAATACGCAGAGATGTTTCATGACTAACTTCGATAAATTCTAAGCATCAAGCTAGAAGGAGCCTAGAGAACACCAGGAATCTTACCAATCCACTTGCATCAGCAAACCTCTCGCCATTACTTGCTAACTTTGTATAACAACCAGATTTTAATCAGTTTAAAATGCATACTGTAGGGACTTGCACATTTTGTGTTCCACAGGTTTATTCTTTACATATCTTAATCCATACAATAGAAAATCAAACTAACAGAAAATGATAATGCATGGTATTCATCTATCAAACAGGTCGTACAATACGAAGACAAGATCACAACTTAAGATATATATATACATGGGCTTCAGGGCATGTTTGGCCCATCGGACTGGCAAAGATTTGCTTCAGCATCAATTCTCTGTTACCTAGGGAAACGACCAGCTTCTAATATGTCTGCATTTACATCTCCTAAGTATAACACTAAGTAATGACATAGTCCATGTGATTATGGAGAAGATTTTGTGAGAGAAATAAAGTGAGCGAAAAAGAAATATAAGGATTAAAATTCTACAACAGGCTGACACTAAATTTTGCACAAAATGATCAATATTTTGACAAAAATGTATAACCATAATGCTCACAAGACATATTATTTTATGAATTATGATGAACCTTATTTATATTTGGTAGAAATTGAACAATGGATTCAAAATGCTTGTTTTTTAATAAAAAATAATCATTGAGTTCTGAATCCAAGTTGGTAAGATGGATGAGAAATGATGCAGACTTGCAATATGGTTTGCCTCTTCCAATAATCTGTACCAAAGGCTTGTTTGAAATGTCAATATAGTTATTATATTCTTATTTCTTTGTCCCAAAACTCTTCTTCAAGCATCTGATAAAAATGAAAATATAACCCATCTTTCAAAATATGTCTTCATCAGTTGTTTCATTCCAAACTGTACAAAAATCTTGTTCCGGGGCAATATAAATAACAATGGTTCTCTTCAACTTCCAACCACACTGAAAACCTCTAAACTGTGGTAGCAATTAAATTTCTCAGTGTTTAATCCCAAAAGCATACAGATTCAAATAATAATTATGACATTTCTGGAGGGGGTATATATTCACTAATGGCGATTGACAGATTTGAATTATTAAATATGCAAACAATACAGAATACGGAGCCCACAGCAATCATAATGGTGTTGATACCACAAAGCAGGAGCGCTATTTGACTCACAAATAAGTCTAAATTTGCTGCAGTACAGAGACTTTATTGAATTGACAATATCGCTAACTTTTCATAAGTGAGTTAATCTTCCCCGTCAGTTCACTAAGTGGTAGCCATTCATTGCAGATGGATTCTTAAAGATTTGATATATTTTCTAAACATCTTAAAAATTTGACAAAGAAAACAAGCTTGTAAAATATGTGACAATGACACTCAATGTTGATGTGACTTGTTCTGAAGATTTTGATGATAGAGCAAAACGATGAATTGGGTTTAAATTTGAGTGGAAACCATTGTTTTGACATCCAAATTTTCAAGAAGACCTTTGTGAGCAGGATAGTTAATGAATTATAGGAAATTTACAACTTAGTTCAAGGAAACCTTGGTATCATGAAACAAAGAAATGCAAAAAGAACTGGGGAGATATCCAATTAATTTCCACTAATGATACTGATCAAGACAGTTCACATGGCTCATAGAATTGATTTGAATTTCCCGCTAAAACACTCAAACACCATTGGATGCATCGCATGTACTGATTTTGTCTATATACAATGATCAGACAGTGAGCCACTTCTATGGCAAATGAAAACATCCTGAGAAAAGCCAAGATTTTGCCTAACATTATGGTACAAAAAATCATTTTGACACATTCCAAGCTTTTTCCCCTTTTTCACACAGGTATAAATTCTTGTCGACAGTTCAATACGACATTTGACAAGTTACCCCATCAATTTACAAACACATTTCCTAACCTCATGCAAGCATATTATAAGCTTTTAATAGACATAGAAACATTTTCAATCAGCTAAACAATGAACAACTCTGTCATGTTGACTGTGTCAAGTCCGAAGGCAATTTGTGTCTCTAACCACTCCATATTTGGAAAAGTAAACTTTCAGGTTTGAAGAAATGGTTATCACCGGAGGGATACTGGCTATTACAAATGGGAAGCAGTACTGTAGAGGCAGTATTTACCATATACATCATGTCGGCTGCTCACGGGGCGTAAAAATGCCGAGAACAAAAATATTACTCATGCCAGTGTGTGTCCTCTATTGGTGTTCTGCCAAGAATCTTCTCTATCGATAGTGTTGTATTGGTTACGCTAGTCTAAAGCACAAGTCTTACGCATGGATTGTAACAGATAACAGTCAGCATTTGTTTAAGACTAACTTCAGATAATTAAAGGAGACCTGAATGCCAATTAAGCTTACAACTATACCAACCTATTTCTCCACATTTAAATATTTATCATAGCACAGAGTTTTAGCTCATATTTGATCAATTTCAAAACTTGGAATTAGACTAATGGAACAATTTCATCAGAAAAAAGACTGCATACAAGTCCAGAGCAAAGAGTTGGGCCTTTTTTCTATTATGTCTCTTCTCATTCCAGCTGCCAGCCTCAGGGCCAATTCCCCGTTGACGTGCTCGGGAGAATCGGCAAAGAGCGCAGTTCGCCCAGTGCCTCAGGGCTGTTTTTCTTTCATCTCAAAAATGACAGCGTGAGCTGGGCCGAACTAAAGGGAAATGCCCGGGGTTGGTTTGCAACGATGGTGAATGTTTTGCACTTGTTTCTGTTCTCCTGAGAAATGGACTTGGACATTTCATAAGATGAATGCCAAAGGCTATATCTTGCAAGAGAAATACAAAATAGAGGAAGAAAGAGGGAGTGGGGGCTATCATAAAAAGACAAACTGTACGAAAGGTCTTTATGAAATATGCCCATTATAGATTGTTTGCACATGCATTCATTTAAATTTGTCATATATTTGCTTTATAGTATCTGTACCGGGTCTATTACCACTATTTACAAACTAGAGAGGAATATGACGAAAAGAGGGGTAATCTTGTTGATTTTATTTTTATTTATTTGTTTTTTCAATGCCGGAATTTCACCTTAATAAGATATCTCGTTTCCATCTTAAGGCATATATGGCAGGTGAAGTTTAGTATCAGAGCTTTCAATGTGAAGTTAATGTATCAAACTGCTCTATTGCAAGGGGGACTATCAATCGTAAGAAACACTTTTCATTTGCCTGTTAATTTCCACTATGTGTAATTTTGTTTGAATTTGTTCAGTCTTTTATATTTTTAAATTTTTTATTTGATTATAAATAAATGAGAATCCAAAACGTAATAATGAATGACTAAATGTAACAAACAAACCATGTGCACCATGGCCACATCTAGTTTTAATAGTAAGATTATGGTTTAGGTTTAATTTTAGGGTAGCTATGATTAAGTTGGGGTCAGGGTTAGTTTTAGGGTTATGGGTAGTTTTAGGATTAGGGTTTAGAGTTAGGGTCAGTTTTTAATGGGACCTAAAGTATACTTTTCCAAACAAACCAACTAAAAAATATTTTCCATGTTGTAATTAAAATCTATCAATGAACAACTTCTAAAACAGCAAGTTCTTATCAAGGAAAAACCTTGCTCTGATGTCTAACATATCACAACTCTCCAAAACCACAATAGCACAACTTGATCTCCTTCGCCCTTCACAAAAATGTAACAATTTTCATTTATTACAGATGAGTGAGCAAGCACAAGCTAGATATTGACACTTTCCCAATGGTCTAAATTACATCTAGTTTTTTCCCCTACGAACTTTTTTAACCGCCTGCGGCAAATTGTGCTTCTTGTTATCCAAACAGCAATGAACACTACGTAACAAAGTCTCAGAAGGACTAAAGAACCCTACAAAGTAACACAGGCCAATCACCCCCAGGGAAAACCATCTACCTGGTTGAAGCATGCAATTTAGTTGAAAATTTTTCATCAAATTTTCACCGTTTCTTACGTTCTTGTAAAAGCCCAAGAGAGCTTTGACCAACAAAAATTATACTGAGCCCTCCAGGCAAGTTATTTTTTGGTCAAGGAGCTAGGGACTCTCAGAGTTGCAGGCAATTTGAAATTACCAGGCAAACATTTGGAGGGCTTCGTCTCATTTTTCTTGTCCAATTTCCATATTTTGTCGATTACAAGCTTTAAGAGAACAACCGAAAAGTACTCATTGCCTAGCAATTCAAATATCCCTAGAACACAATGTATTGAGCACTCAAGCCTGTACTTAACAGTAAACATCAGTAACATCAAATCTATGTTCATAACATTTTTAATATATTTGCAATACTGTTTCTTGATAAATTATATTAACCCTAACAGAACCAAATATCGCTACATCTCGCTTTAGAAAATCACAAATATTCAGATATGTCATAGACAAGGGTTATATGCAGGGACAAAATTGCTGCCCGATCGGCAACTGAAACTGAAACTGAAACTTAGGAAACGTGAGGTCCCCGGTTCGAATCCTGGTGAAAACATGCATTTTCCACCCTACCCTTTACGAGGTAGCAGAAAAAGTTAATACCCATGAGGGTTAAATGAAAAATATAACTTTCATTCACAAATGGAGAAATACAGGCTTTAACAAGATTTCAAACACAAATCATGTAGTAGCAAACAATCATTAAGATCTATGATTCCTTGATTCTTTACAAACCAAAAATAGAAATGGAAACCAGCACCATGTTTTGAATCTACAATTCTCCAAGTTACTTGGTCCCTTGTGTTATGCAAGCTCCATGTGTAATGTAATTTGGCACACTGTAACCTGTGATTTTTGTAAGTCATTCAGTCCCTTGTGTTCTCCAAGCTCCATGCAAGTTTGTAATTTAGTGCAACAGTAAAAAAGAAAAAAAAAGGTGGGAATCATTTGGGAGATGTAGCTCGTAGCAATCAATCAGACATGGCCGAGAGCAATGCTTGGTTTTCCACCAATATGGATTGAATTGAGGCATTAGTAAACCAACATGGGAGTTTGAAAATGCTCTGCCATACATCTACACTTGGATGCTGATTAATAAATTGTTGCTCTCTTCATTTTCTTTATTACACGAGGCTGGATGGGAGGGAGGATGTTTGGATAAAACTCTCAGGAAATTGGGCTTCTTACACTATTCCTGTGGAATGAGAGCTAAACCACAAGTGATTGTTTGCAAATTCATCATCTTCGAAATTCACCGTTGACCAAAACTCAATGTTTATATGATAAGAGTTGGGAATTAGATATGAATTTCTGCCAAACTTAGATAAAATAGCATATATTATTACTTGAATAAAAGAGCTATGAACGGATGCTTTCCCCAACCCCAAAGAAAAAAGATATTCAAAATAAAATGATTACGGAACATTTTCAAGCTTCTCTAATGGCCAAACATCCCTAAGTCAATTGCTTCTGGTTAAGCTTGAAGTTTTTAACCCATTCTCTTATATAATTTAGTCCATTTATTTCAATTGATATATTCACCAAATGGCTAGAGTGTATTTTCAATTAATTATGGCAAATCATGGCAAAATTAGAAAGCAAATATTATTACTCACTTTATTTAAGTGCAATATAACTTGTCTAAGTTCATTAAATGCCAAGTTGGAAAAGAGCAGAGGACGAAATGTGAAAATCTAAACAATTTCAGTCAAGGACTATCGCAAACAACTACGAGTTATGCTCCAGGGGTGTTGAGGAAAGTGGCAATTGAATTGACGACTAAATAAAGCGGTTATTTGCTACAATGCTGACGGCCGTTTATCGATATCTTAACATTCAGCTGATTGGTGATGAGGTAGTTGACTTCAATGAATTAAACATGAAAAACCAATTGACACAGTTACAGTGCTACTGCAACTCAACAGGATGCAAACACAAACTCAGGTAGCAGCATTTACAAAAAAAAAGTAGAGAATTTCTTGAGAAAAATATTTGGCTAAAGTTTGTATCATATACATATTAGTTCAGCACAAGTAACATTAAAAAAATTTTACTTCAAAGGAAATGGGTTTCATCTAACTGAGCTTTCCTAAAGCACAACCTGTTTTTTAAAAATAAAACAGTTAATAGCATACATGCTAGCAACCATAAAGTTTTTTGGAGTCTTTTAACCCCTTTTACTTGGAATATAATAACCCTAAAATCAAAAATGTTGCCAGAAAATGTATTCTGTACCTTTAAAACCATTTCTTAAAAGAACATTTACATCAGTGACCATTAAAGACACACATAACCATTTTGTGATTTTTTGATTGTATTAGGAGTCTGGTGTCTAACTGCCATTTTGGGACTTCTAAATGACACTTCAATGACACCTCAACCTTAACCTTAATACTTTTGATCACTTCTTTGTTTAAAAACGATCTCCTTGGAAATCTGCAAGTCAAAATTGCTGCTTTTTCACCTGGATTCGAACCTGAGATCGCACACTGATCCAATTATCACTGTGTCAAGCCATTAAGCAGGCACTACCATGGCAGTGATTTCGTGATCATAGTGTATCTATGACATATATGGACTAAGACATATTTCTTAACTTTGTGGAATGGGATATTGTGAGATTCAGTGGGTTTAGGGTTAGACTTGTGTCTCTTTTTGCAAATTATTGTCCACCAATTCTACAACAATCTATATCCAACTGATAAACTTTGCATGATAATAGAGCATCATCTTGAACCATCCAGTCATCAACTTGAATCATTCCAAGAGCCATCATCACTACCATGTACCTTTTCGCAGCCACCGATCAGTGAAAACATTCGACATTTCCCTTTCAATTATCATCATCATAAAAGAGGGAAATATGGTTTTGAGTCTAAACACTCGTCTTGTTTTGCCATTTTGTGGTTGCGCAGCAGAAAGAGCAGCCATGACTAAGAGGTTATTACTCCACAAGTTCCACACATCAACTCTACTTAAAACAGTACAAGGATAGCACAAAAACAGCCAATGTAGCAATTTTCTCGTCCGCATTTATGTTGCTTAGTGACGTGTCGTCTTATCACAACACTTTGTTCGTTTTTATGACCGCGACTATCTACAGCTAGAGGGTTCTTCACGATCCATGCGACAGTTTTACCCAAAGAGAAAAGACGTGTGTCAAATTAGTTTGGTAACAATAACAATAGACATTTTGGCTTTCAGTCT
>JXSR01S025248.1:2576-12586 GCA_000969725.1 Ophiothrix spiculata
TATTTGTTCTCGTTTAATAGCACCTCTGCGTCTATATAGAAAAGTACGGTATGGTATCAGGGTACGTTAATGGTCTACATACAACCTCTGTTTGGACATGGGAGTCTTCAAAGAAGGTCCGATATGATTTGGTCCTTGGCTCGAAAGCAGTGACCAACAAACTGGGCTCTCCTCTGTGCCACGGTTGTAGAGACGGGAGGTTTATCACCATATACCTCCAGCTTAGTTGGATTTTGTTTCCAGGACATATTTTGAACGCGCATTAGTAGTCTGATGTAAATGCCATCTAAGTGGACTTAAAGCTCTTTTCTTCAAAGTCCATGTTTCTGCGCCGTACAATAAGATGCTTTCAACACAGGCCCTGAAGAATTCAATCTTGGTTGCCCTGGTAATATCAGACTTCCATATGACATCAAGCTTGTTAAAGGCGATCTATACTTGTCCCCTTCTTGTCAAGAAGTCTCTTTTTGCTATCAAGCCTTATATACCGTCGTAAAAGAAAATGGTTGAATTATTTAAGGATTTCCTACTTCAAAATATGCATGGGTTAAAATTGTTATATAATGAGCTGCAATTCATCCACCAACTTTAGCAACCCTATAATGTACTATATATATACGAAAATAACTGAGTGAATTTTCTTCAAATTTCTGACCTATCTGTTTCTTATCACTGAATACCTTAGACTGGAACTATTGCATGACCCAAATTATTGTGGTATAAAAATATTTGTCAATTTCATTTATCCGTACATGGACCTAAAATATGGTTCAGGTGAAAATGGAAATCTTATATTTCACGTATCATGATTTATAGAACTATTATGCAATTATTTATTTGGTTTGTGGAAGTTTTGCGTGAATGTAGGCAATGTATTATGCACCCGTGATCCCGTCTTTAATTCAATGTTTTGTTAAATCAACACAGAAGTGCAGTTTCTGTATTGGTACTATATGTTACTTTAACATTTAAGGAAGTAGCCCTGTTATTTGTGTTCCATTTGGTATACATGGTATGTTTGATATCTAGTCAACTTAAGGTTTAGACAATTTAATCTTTTTGTTACAGCTTACCAACCATGGTTACTATATAAATACTTGAATACATTGCTTATTCTATGCCTTATTATATATTTTGTTTTTAAAAATCCAGTCCTTCTATATACACATTTCTTTGTTTATACAGTATGTAAAAAATTGAACTCAAGGTAAACATTTCCAAATGTTCATCAATGAATTCAGTGACTACTCTAGAAATTTCAAAATCAGTTTAAAACGTTTATCTTTGAGTTAAACAAAAATGTATAAAATTAGCTTAGGCAACTACTCAAAGTTACGTGAATTGTCACATACAGCAAAAAAAAAAATATAATAAGAGTGTAATGTAAATATATATGAAATTTACACTGCTTCTATAGCCAGAAACGTGTAATCAAATCGTGACCAAATCGTTACAGCAGGTGTTTGCGTAACCTATACTGGATGAAAATCGAGGTTTGCTTTATCTGAAACGAAGTCGTTGTGTTCCGGATCTAACAATTTTGCCTTCTTCATATTTCATAGACCCAGTTTTAGGTAGCAAAGGCTGTTTTTACAACCAAAACTATGAATTTCTGCATGCTACTGAAATATTGCATCTTTATTTATTAAAATGAAAACTTCCCTTTTGGCACCCGGGGGGGGGGGGGGTCTTAAAAAATTGTACGGGGATGCTCAAAGTAGACCTCAGAATTTTTGACCATCTCTTAACCTCAAAAAGCGTGATTTTGTGACCCATCTCTATACCTTTTTTTCTAGAAAAAGCATCTAATTTTGGGAAAATTTGGTAGCTAAACAGTCTTTGAAATTGAAGATTGACTCTCACTCGTTTTAATGTAATTGATATGATATGTATTAATACGAAAAAGAGTAGATCATTTATTTAAATATATAGATTTTAATGAAATATTCAATTCTTGATCAATGTTTTACATTGAAGGCAAACTTCTCAACTGTAATAAGTGAATATTGTTTCATTACTTTGGTTGGAAGGAAATACTTCATTTTACGGATATGGGCGTTTGGGGTGGCAAAACTACTGGCTATGTCGTCCTCCACTACATAAACCAAAACCCATTTTATGGACACATGTATAATTTCGACCATTACAAGTTTTGAAAAAATCAACCATGAATAAAATTTAAGGGTTTATTCTTTCCTGAGGAAAGCATTGTTTTTCCACCTTTACTATAATAGATGTTGCCCTCGATACTTATTATTTTTATAGGTTTACAAGAAATATGGCAGAGAATTATGCATCGCAGTAACTAACGTAAACACAATGGATGTGTGCTATTGTCATCCGAAAACCACTCCCGATATGCCGATCAGGGAAGCTGTCCGTATGTCTATGTCCATTCCAGGTACGATGGTAAAAAAGAAATAAGAATAACAGTAAAAACAAAAGGTTGAGATTTCATGTCAAGGAAGGGGCGAGTTATTCTTCAAATCAAATGATTTACATAATGCTTAAGTTTATTAATGCTGGAAATAAAACATTTCTTGCATCTAGTTTTACTCTCTTTCAATCAAAGTGTAGGATTGTATCTATGGCAGAATTGAAAAAGAATGAATGGAATATTGTCATTGAATGAATACATTTTGTTAAAAAAGATACAATCCTGCCCTCTGTCATATCTTTTCGAGTAAGGTGCAGGATTGTGTTTTTTTGCCATAATTTCCCTATTCGATGACAATGTTTCATTCATTTTTTCCAGAACGGTACAATCCTACCAATAGATACAACCTGTTCCTGTTTTATGATCTTCTTAAATTCATAATTGTTAGCAAATTATTTTAAATCTCTGAAAGCTGAGACAATTTTTGTCAGCACAGCTCACACTCAATGGATTACCATAAATTTTACATGTTCTGCACATATATTTCTTATTTCAGGTGTATTTTGTGCCGTTAAACATCAACTCTATGGCAGCAACCATGACATCTTTGTTGATGGTGCAATGTTGTGCAGTTTTCCAATTCACTGTTATGATGGTAAGTAAAAAAAAACAGGTAAATTGTCTTGTTTCCTTTTCACACCAAAAAGGTGATAATATGTGACCGTCCATCCCAAAACAGCAGTAAATGCCACCTCTTGTCATTTTCACTTTTTAAATATTTTGCAAAGACCATGCATTAAGGATTAAAATGACACCTTAATTAATTTCACACGATTTCCAGAAATCAAGTTATGGTCCGTCAAAGGTTGTCAGGGAGTAAAATGTATAACTGAGATAAACGCGTTCAAAGATAATTAAGCCCTATATTTTCTTGTGATCGTCTTAAAATATGCAGATTTATTTCACATTTTCTTTCAGTTTCTTGAAATGAAACTTTGCTGGTATTTTGTAGTAAGCACTAGGATCGTGAATCCGGCAAAAAATCAATTTCGGCAAATTACGACCTTGACATGTATTTTCACCTGTAGCGCAAAATGAAGTTTCTGGCATTTACTGCTCAAACGGGCTGGACGGACACATATAACCTTGAATAAATTCATCAGGATTTAATGCTAAATATCTAATTGCAAATTCGTTGCCTAACACAATTTGTTGTAACAACACCTGCGACCTGGAATGTCACATAGCATAATAGTTGATAGGTGTAAACGCTCATCTTTTGTTCACTCAGTATGCATGGTATGTCATCTCTCTTACGGAGGATTCCTCAAAGCTTTCATGTGTATCGTGGAATGGCAAAACAGACTTGAACAGTCCGGTCCAAGTGCCCGAATCGGAAACATTGCCCAAACGGGCAACACTTTTCCTAATTAGGTAATCTGAGATCCAAAACAATCCCATAATGCACAGCTTCAACTGAAATAGTTTGCTGTTTGTTGGTCGGTTTTTAGCTATTTATTAATCAAAATATGTCATGTTTTGAGTGTATTTGAATTATTGAATATGTGTTAATATAATTTTGAAATAAAACAACATGTTTTATTATTCAAATCGAAAGATTATAAAAACCGTTGAATTTGAATTTTGAATTTAAATACTAACCGCACGGTCAAATTTCATTCCACACGGTCAAAACTTTTTAAATTATATAAATAATAAGTGGTGTAAAGGAAAACATTCCCAAAGTATGAATTAAGATACAACAAAAGTAAAACCGTCAAGGTTGCTGAATTCGGAAGACTTTCAAAAAATCATATTGCCTAATTCGGCTTAACCTTGCCCATTTGGGCAATGTTGCCGATTTGGGCACTTGGTCCGGACTGTTGAACAAAACAGTAATATTTCTGCTTTTGCTCCTTTGTTTAATATCTGTGGAGTTTTTGCAATGTGCGGTATTAAGTTATTGCATCTTTTTTGACCCTCTTGCTTGCTAGTAACATTGAACAAATCAACGCAACATATAGCAGATATACATTCTTCTCTGTTATTCTTTGGTATTGTATTGTTGCAATATAGGGAGTGTAATGTATTTTTAAATACTTAAAATCATTTAATCTGTTAGATTAAATGTATTATCTTTGTATTTCAAAAGAGAGACATAATACGTATTCAATAAATATTTGCAAGTGAATCAAGGTATGCATATTTCAAAGGTTTATACCCTATTCACTCGTCCAATTCAACTATTTTACGCCTGAAAAACCCTTTAAATTATTAAAATACTCAAACTTTCAAAAGTTTGACAAATCATCGTACTCTGTCATGAAGCGGTTTAAGTATTTTTTAGAGTATTTTGACATCCGTTTTGGAAGACTGGTACGAATTATATAATCGCTACAGTGATATACATTTAGAAAATCCGTAGTTGAATTGGACTAGTGAATAGGGTATATCATCTGTGTAATTCGGTCTATGTTGATTTCAGACTCGACGCAAACGTAAATTCAACGAGCATGTGTAGATGGGCGTTTTGAACAGTTCCGATAGATCGAAATCAAAACGCAACACCAATCACTTGCGTCAACGCAAACCGAGTTGAGAAAAGCTGACTTTACAGTTGCGTTTTTAGGTTGTCGCAGTCCATTTGCGTTTTGAGTGTGAAATAATTTGTGGTGCCGTTTGCGGTGAAAATTATTGGAAATTTTTGGACACGCAACGCATCGTTTTAAGAATAAATTCAGCTTAACAATATTTATCAACGTCATATTTTTGTTTGAGAAAAATTGTTGTCAACTAGTCACATGTGTTGCTAAAAGATTTCTTCGAATACTTTGATTACATGTAGTACCAATTTATACAATTAAAGTAAGAGTAAAGGGATACTGAACGAGTTATGACTTGCAAGTTGCAGAACGTTTTTGTCCCTGAGATATTGGTAAGTTTTTTCCCATTTATCTTTTAGGTTGGTACTTGTCAATGAAAAATGACGATTCATTCCTCAGAAAATTTGGTTCTGTCGATCTCCAAGATGTAAGATCATTGTGGGACCGAAAAACACGCTTTGGAGAAAAGAACGACAAAACACTAGGATTTCTATTGGTAAGGACACACGATCTATCAAATCTGCCATACAAAGTAAAAACGCAGTATGTGCATTTATAAAGCATAGCAGATACTTCCTTTAAGTATTCAATTTCACTTAAATCCATTGCCATATAAAAAAAGGTTGTATCTACTTATGTTTGATATAGTAGATACTGCCTTAATTTATGGAAGAGAATTGATCGTCTGCTCATGTCTGCAGGATTACTCCAAGAGAAAAGGAAGTAACTTGCAATGTATCTGCAATGCACATACTGCGTTTTTACTTTGTAGGGCAGAAATTGCTTGACGCTAGCTGGTAATTCAAGAAATTCACAAGGATTATGCGAAAAACGAGATGTTATGTTCAAATGAGTTTTGCTTTTAAAAGATTTAGCTAATTGTACTTTTATCGTACCACGAACATAACGCTCCTGCGTGCCTCGGGCATTTTTGACAGTTTTTGATTTATAGGGGAGGGGTAGTTCCATATGCTACTTCTAATATTAGAGCAATTTAAACACGTTTTATGTCCTGTCATTCATATTTTTTGAAGGTTGTTATCTTTGACTTAACTATATTTCATAAGATGTAAACCATAAGCATGACAAGCTCCTTCAAAGGTGGGGGTAATGAGCTGCTATAGTCAATATGGCGCTGTGTATATGAGTATTCATTCTACATCGATAAAATACTCAATAATGTTACAAAAAGCAAAAGCTAATTAAGAAATATAATGACACATGGTAGTAGAAATATTACGTAAGGCACGATCATGTTTTATAATCTAAAGAAGTGGCTTTTAAGAGATTTTATATCATGTCAAATCATATAAGGGGTGTACAGTATACTAGTCTATAAATAAATTTACGTTCGTTTAACAGCTATAGAAAAGACATTGCAGTTATATCTTGGCTTCTTTTTGTGGACCTATTTGTTTACACATCCAATTTGATAAATAATTTTGTACTATCATTTTTAGTATTCCATGCACGACCCAGACGTTTTTCAACTTGAACTCCAAGAAAGACAACGGAAATATTCCAAAATACCACAACAAGAGATACCCGATACGAAGTTAGCAAAGTAAGGGAAATTACATTTCATTAAAGATATTTGCGCGAGCAATTATGTTTTAGACTTCTATTCTAAGTTTTTGCAAAATGTAAGCTTACTGCAATTTAATTTAGAAAATGAAAACTATTAACTATATAAACAATTTAGCTCATTCTTCAATCAAAATTTGTGCCACAATATTTTCAGCATTATAGAAATCTATAAAGCATATTATGCCGAGTATCTAACTCCCAAATCCGCCAAACAATTGCTTACAGCGATGATTGAGATACCTGGCAGTTGATAATAAATAGTTAGCTTTAATTAAAATTTTAATATAGTAGACGGCATGTCAAATTGCAATTTTTTACATTATTTAACACACCTAAACAGACATAATGCAATTTGTAGGCCGCATCTTGAAACAACCATACAAACATCATGCCGCCTTAAAGGCAATGAGGATAAAGTGCCATGCCCATGAATACAACACAGTGACACAAGCAGAGCTCGTACTCAAAACTGATTATGAGACGGGCGTTATATCAAGAAATATGATTATTATTTTAATTTTCTCTGTTTCAGAACATTCAAAGATGATAGAAAGAATATTGAAAAAGCCTGTGAAAAACACAAAGAACTAGCGAGTGCAATGTCGGCCTTCATGTCAGTCTTAGCCAACAATGACATAGACAGCGATGGTATGATTAGTAGGGACGAGTTTCAGAAGGCCATGTCGGAGGTAAGCATCAATAAGTTCAAAATGTGGTAACCAGTAACAGGCCCTTTCATTAAGTAGCACCGAAGCCTTGCTATAGCAATTCAGCAATTGTTATCAGGTTATTCTGAATATTTACTGTATATCAGCTTTCATAAGCTAAATTCATTCTTATATATTGATTCCAAGCCCAAAGGGTCTAGCGTACTTCGGATTTTGCAGACTGTTTATTCTTAAGTTAGATATCATTTTCAAAGCTTTTAATGTGCCCCGAATTGCCGAATAACTAAAACAACCAACGATATATACTCCTGTGCATGGTTGCAATGATGCATAGTATAGATTGGTACATGCATGTAAGATGCTAAATTCCTTCTGAAATTGATTTCGAGTCTGTAGGATCTAGAGCACTCGAGGTTTTTTTTATGAGGTACAATATGTGCCCTGTTATATCGAAAGGTACCTTAAGTCGGCATAGTAAATTTATACGCGATACGGGCCATTGGAGCTGAACATGGTCAAAAATCACGTCCAAGGTCAAATTTCTAATTTCATCAGAAATCTTACCTTTGAAGTGTCTTCTATCATATTAAATAAGGTTCCGAAATCCAAATCATAAAAAAAAATGTGTTAAAAACCAAGATATAAATCCTCTCTCTATTAAAGTTTTACCAGTACAGAAATTTTAAACTCGATTTTCTATGAACTATAGTTTTCTGAATGAGCCCGATGCCTTTTACCAATTTGGATTATTACTTTGCAATCGAACATCCAATAACCAAAAGCAAGGTGTTATTTTAAAGCTGAAAATATAATTGAGAATACAATCTTTTAGATGAAACCAAAAAATCAATTTTCATTTGGAGACCCTTAAGGTACCGTACCTTTCGATATGTCGGGTCACATACGTCCTATACCACCCCTGTAATAAGTTGAGCATCATTTTAAAGCTTCTTTTGTGCCCTGATAACGAAATAAAGATATATGCCTTTTTGTGATTGCAATGCAAACAGAATATAGATTGGTACATACACCGGGGTACATACATCTAAGAAGCGTTTTCAGAATGTGGTAACAAATCCTTGCCCACATAATGCTGCACAGTACAGGACCCTTTTCAGAAATGTACGAAATGTTTTTCTGAATTATTTACTTTATATCTGCTTAATATTGACATGATACAGGCTCCTACCATTAATATTATTTTCAAAGCTGCCCTTATTTACTAAAGCAACTAACGAATTATTTTCCCTTTCATTGTTGCACTGACACACAGAAAATAGATAAGTACAAGATAAAAAGATGATGATAAGAAGCTGAATTCATTCTGAAATAAATTCCAAGCCCAAAAGATCTAGATAGACTCACCAGATATACACTGTATGCAGCGCAACAATAATGAGCATTCGCACAGGGGCAATCGGCTTTACGCGACTTCCGAACAATTAGAGTAAAATTTCTTGCCCAAGGAAACAAGGAGACATGGTCTGACCGACAGTGCCGCCACCGGGGTTCGAACCCACAACCTCTGTATTACGAGTTCGAGTTTTTGTAAGTTGTACCGTTGAAATTGCATTTTTATCTGATTTTTGTCTGATTTGATACAGGATAATTCCGAGTTCACCAAAGAACACGCTAAACTAATTTTCGGAGAAGGATACGAGATGGATAAAGTCTTTGATACAATAGATGCAGATGGCAACCAACAGGTATGATTTATGCTATGCTGTCATTCCAGCGATTTTGTAATTTGACAAATATAATGATTTATTAAATAGAATACAGGTAAATGAGCAGTCATAAAAAATGAAAATCATAAATCATACCAAGTAGTTAACAATATATTACAGTGATGCAGGGAGATTTAATATTCTGACTTTGAGAAATTTGATGTTCGTTAATGGAAAATGTTAACAAATATATTTTAAAACACTTAAAAAATATTTTTATAGCTTGAAAATTGTTTGTTGTTTTAAAGCACTATGAAATGAAGATAGAATGAAATCATTCGATTCTGTTTTCAGAAGAAGATCATTGTTGTTTTTCAAAACAAACCACTTAAACTGATTAAATACCCTAACTAAGTTAGACACAAAATTAGCAAGATGCAGCTAGCGTCTAGTGTGATTTTAGAAGCTACGAAGACGCTAACCAGACGCTAGCAAGTGAAAACATTTTCAACTTTAGCGTCTCCGATAGCGTCTAGCTAGACGTCTTGATAGCATGTGATAGGCTTCATATTGTTGGCAGAGAAAAAAAAAACCATCTAAATTTTGTGTAACGGGTCTTATAGGTAAGCTTATTCATCCAAAATTGCAATAATATTCTATTTTAAACCAATGTCTCATTAGATTCAACAATGACCCTCCTAATTATTTTTTTTAATCCAACGACTGTCATTAATATAGAATGAGAGCCATCTCTCGCCAAATGTGTCTGGTTTGTAATTTGTAACAAAATATGACGCTATTCTTTTCCCATTAAGAGAACCCATTATGGATGAAAATGCACACTAGTTTCTGAGAGCGGATTATGTAAAATCTTTATAGCCTACATCGTTACTATGTAAACGATCCCACTCTCCTCATATTAGGAGGTGCAAATGATGGAAATATTGTAGAGGTGTTAGCTCTTATATTCCACTGGGTGTTAATCCAATTGCACTAATGTAGAGCGTAATCCTTAGTGATTTTTAGAAAATGGCTTTGTGATTTGCCATTATAGAGATGACTTGTATGCTTAAAGCAATACTATAAAGTCAGGGGGGGCAGGCTGATT
>JXSR01S025253.1:10642-23258 GCA_000969725.1 Ophiothrix spiculata
TGGTCACGCACCATATAAATCAATATTGAACGCAGATATTTGATACTCATAACGTACCAGCTGAAAAATGCTGACTTAAATCATCTTTCTCTTTACTGGGGTTCAATTTCAGCCAGATGAGAAGCGCTCAGAATAGACCCGAGATATAATGACTTTCTTATGCATCTTGTTATAAAAGATGGTGTTCGTTCCATGATGGTTACTGCTGTAGAAATGGTCGTTTTGTGGTAAATAAATGGGCAAGTGTTTTGTCTCTGTATGTTTTATTTTTAGGGTGTTTACATGCTTTCGTTTATCATTTAGATCTAAATTTTTAAATTTTTTAGCATTTTGTGAGATTTGTTTTTATAAATTTAAATAAATCCAATTTAATATTAATTTAATTTTCCACTTTGAACTGCTTATTTGCATTAGAGTTTTGTTACAATGGTTGGATGCCCGAGTGTCGATTCATCTCAAATAAATTTAAAAAACCGAGTGTCCGTGTCCAGTCAGGTTTACACAAGCATTTGACAGTATTTGATGAGTGATATTTTGATATCTTAAAAAGAAAGCCTTCCTTACTACTTTTATATTTAAGTAACATGTGAGCACTTTAGAGTAGATCAACATCAATCATCGTATCCAAGTCTACTCCGCCTCTTTGGTAACTTGCATTAAGCAGTAATGACATTTATGCCACCGTATAATCATATCAAAAGGGAACGTAATCGCCTTATAATGTCCATAGTGGTCAGCTTGTATTTAAGCATTTTATCAGCTAAATCCTTTAATGCAATGATGAGATTTCGTGGTCATTGCAGTAAATGTTACGCCATATGGTCAATTCTGACTTAATTGTGACAATTATTGCAGTAGAAATGCTTTTCAGAAAACAAATGAAACTTAAACATGTCGATAAGCAAAGGGACGTGACGGTCACATTTTGTAGATTTGTATCTATTCAAATCGGGACTAAATTTAGACAATGATAGAACAAAATAATTTTTAAAATTGGGTGTTTTTTTCTATAAAACAGATGAATGTATAATGCTTTTGTATGCAGACTTTCTTTGAATATCTTTTCATCACATTTATTTGCAAACTTTGACTTATCTTGCATTTCCTGGAACAAATTTATTAGTAATATTTCTTCTACGAAGAACTGGTGAGCTCAAATTTAATTGCACGTGCAAATTAGTAAAATTATTTTTTGCAGCGATTCAAATATTGTTAATCAGTTGTGGTTTTTGCAACGCATCTTATGGACTCAACTATGGTTTTACTCAAACTGAGTCATAGAAGTATTCAAACTTTAATTCAATTGTATTATTCATGCATTAATAATTAAACGAAAAAACAAAATCTTCAATGATAATGAAATATAAATGAAAATAGATGTCCAGTGAATTAATAGATTAATAGTGAGCACTGACTACGCCGTGAGTCAATGACATGGTTTTGCATACATGGTTTATAAGCTTACACTGTAAATAAGTTAATGTCAATATGCCTTGGTTACAGCTGCCTAAAGAACCTCCAATCATATTTCTCGGTTCTATTTATGGTTCGCCAAAATTATGATTGCCTTAAAGCTGACATATGCAGTTATGCATATATGCAATAAAGCTTTATAATTTGTATATGTTTATTACAAAATGAATATTTCATAAATCATAATAATACTAAACACAAAACAGTACATTTCAAAATAAGCTATATATTGTTGATTTAAAACGCTCGTAAAAATTGATAAGCAGTAAACATTTTTAAAAGTCACTTTTTATTTACATTTGTACAGAGGTCTGCATCTTGTGTTTCTGGACATGGATTCACAAGTGGCGTCATGATTAGAAGAAAGGTGTCACCAGAGTTCTCGAAGCACATTCCCAGATTGAAATGCGGCTGCACGTGGAGAATGGTGCCTCCTTAAAAAGTGGAAAGGGTTGATACGTAAATACATGTATAGCCACGCACATAATGTCATTATGTACTGGATTTTCTAGGCTGTTACTGTTAGCAAATTAACAAGATCAAATGTTTTTTATTTAGTATCTAAATCTTTTCAGAGTTCATTTGTAATGCTATGCCAAATCTGTGCTATATAACAGAGGACGGTGCATATGACATAATGCCTATTTTACATCACATTGAAACCATGTAAATTGGCATTTTGCTTTAGAGGTACTTTTTGAATCAAATTATTTTGTAAAAATTTTAAACCGTAAATTCCAGTTGGGTTGCTTAAACAACCCCCTCAGATTTCATGAAATAAAAACTGTTATGTGTTTAAACAGTCTATACATCGTTATGATGAAGTCGTAACTGATGAATTTACAAACTTTACAAACACAGCATCTGCAGTGAAACATGGATGTTTTCTTGTACTTTTTTTTCTTTTGATAGGAATTTTTAACATAACTCACACTCATATAACCGTCCATTTCAAAGGAGCAGTAAATGCAGCAAACTTTTTTTCACGCTAAGGTGAAAATACGTGTCAAAGTCGTATTTTGCCGATTTTTTTCTTTGACAGATTCAATATCCTTGTGCATGTTGTGCTTACTTCAAATCACAAGCAAAGTTTCATTTCAAGACAATGATCGGAAATATGAAATATATCTGTATATTTATAGGGCAATCAACAGAAAGTATTTATACATTTTACTCCCTGACAACCTTTAACGGACCATAACTTGACTTCTGGAAATCAAGCGAAATTCATTAAAATGTAATTTAAATCGCTATGGCTACGGCTGGTTTGGGATGACGGATACCATTATTCTCCAAACTAAATATAACATTTGGACAGCTTATGTCGTTTCTATGGTTGATTAGTCACATTTGCCTATTATTTACTCTAATCAAACGACTTTGGAGGTCAAATACTGCTAATCATACCTGTCAATTTTCTGGAACTACCTTGGATTCTATCTCCGTTGATAAATGGTTAAAGAAACAATTATATGTTATTTAGCATTTGACAGAGAATATGCAAATGTCAAATAGATAATACACCTAATACATGCATTTACAACTTTCAGACCTCTTGCGTAAGTACCTGATTATAATGAGGGATGGACCTTCTTTTCTACACACTTGCGTAGATGTAAATTGTCTTTGAGCTAATCGTATTTGAAACGGGACCAGAATTAATCAGTGACCTAAATCCTAAATCAAGTTTATCCCCAAGTCGATCATGGTTTAAGTATGATAGTACAACATGCTTTAATGTGATTGAAGCTATTCTAGGAACGTAATTAAACATGGTGCCGTGGTCTGAAATGCCCGGTGTATGTTCCAACTTGATGTAATGAAGTCACGTACCAGAACAACAGAATTATATCAAAATGAAGGAATTTACCAGTTGTAATGTATTAAGAAAATGTACATTTAGACTATATAACGTTTTAACCCCAGGCTCGCATAAGCTATAAAATGGATCGTTGGTGTCGGTGCACAAAACCAAATAACAAAATCTTACTCAGATCTGAGATTCATACTTATACGTTTGCGCACTGCATTTTCCTATCACGGGTAAAGAACCTTATCTCAAGGATTTCATTAATCTATGAATTTAAATTACATTGCATAGTACAAGCAGCTTGGTGTTTTTAAAATATTGTTGTGGTTATTTCAAGTATCTTCAGAATGTCTAAATGTTGTACCCTTGAGCTGGGACATTCAGTACATATACATTCATGATCCATTTTTGTGATCAGGGACATTTAGTAATATACATGCAACACCCAACCCTAATCCACAAACACAACAAAACCATACATTAAACATTCATTCTAAAGAAATATCTGAAAAACTAATGATATTAGTTCTTTTAGTAACAAACAAAGCTAACTTGCACTGTATGCTATATATAGTAGACTGAACTTGTTCAATCAATCCACCATAAATAAAAACAAATGAATTACTTGTACTTTGTATGACTTGTGGAGACGCTTGTATTACAGCATTTGATCTGAAATTTGACCATCCATCATCCTTAGAATGCTGAACGTATGACCCTGACATGTTTTCTTATGTATTATATCTGAAGTTACATACGTGATGATATGTTAACTGAAACATATACATGAAAACATTGATATGACAGCTTATCATATATCATTCATGCATATCAAATTGATAAACCTGAACAGCCAGCACATCGCCTGGCAGGACATTAATGATGTTTTGAATTCATACCGAGTATTAGACTGGATCTTTTTGCCTGCGTGGAAAACTTCCACATAATAACATTGATTCAAAAGCTAGTAAGAAATGTTTGATTTACCCTACACGTGTATGCAACATGCATCGTCTCAGCACTTGAAACCTTATAGTGCTGCTGTTTTTCTGTCTATAATTTGCATTTAATGTTATAGGCTTAATATGAGATGTGCGTCATGTTGCAGGCAGCTGTCCTCTTGTAAGACGAAAGAACTCAATAGTACTAATTGAAGAGTCTTGTTATCATACATGGGATGCATAGAGACATAAATAACATCACTCAAGAACGGACTATACATGCTGAGCCTATTTCCCTGCCTCAATGTGTGCATGTTTTTAAAGTGACTTGGCGTTTTTTGTTGATATATCAACTTAACATGATTCTGATAGTAGACATGATTGTATGACGCTGTTAATTAGATACAGAAATCCTATATCAGCAATACCAAATTCTGGTAATTGAATTTGCAGAACAATTTACAAGCGGGGTACTTTTTCATCATGTATTGTAATGCAGAATATCCGATTTGTTTAATGGGATTTTCACCCAAGATACTATTAACCAAATTATTGTGATCTTTTTCACCTTTTCCTATTATTTCATCATTTATTTTGTTCATTAACACGATCAAAGGTAACCAGCACATAAAATATATTGGTTTTGCGGCAATGGCGCGGATAGTAAACATATAATGCCAGCGATATAAAAACACGCAAAGTGCACAAATATAGCATCCCTTGAAAAGCATAGTATAAAATGTAATGTAAACAATTTATCTATTCATTTCATTATTCATAGCATTAGGCAGAAAGCCAGGCTAACCTCAATTGTTCGGGGTTTCATATGCATTAAATTCAAAGGATGCCTCTGAGTACGAAAGACAGAATACTGGAAAGAATTTTTGATTTTAGATGCAGATTATATACAAATTGAATAATGATATATATCTTTTTAAAATGATATATCCGTATTAAAAGTTGTTTAACCACTTTGAAATCCTAATTGATAATATAGTACTGCTAAAGTGATAAAATTGGTTTTAGTAATAATATGTTCATATGTCAATTAAGCTCAAAAAAATGAACACATATTATTTCGTCAGTGTCAAGTTTGACTTAAACTGTTCGTATCCTTTCGCGTTTACACAAGCATTTGACAGCATCTGATGAGTGATATCTTTAGAAAGATAGTCATACTTATTTTTTCAAGTAATGTGTAAGTGATTTAAGAGTACATCAATCATCGTATCCAGGTCTACTCCGCCTCTTTAATAACTTGCATCAAGCAGTAATGACATTAATGCCACCGTACAATCATATCAAAAGGGTACGTAATCGTCTTATAATGGCCGCGGTGGTCAGCTTGTACCCAAACATTTTATCAGCTAAATCTTTTAATGCAGTAATGGGATTCCATGGTCATTGGGATTAAGCCACGCCATAAGAGCAATTCTAGCGTATATGACAATTTTTGCGTTGTATGAATAAAATAAAGCTTAGAAAAGTCACAAGGAATATGGATGAAAAGGCGTTAACGGTACCTTTTAAAAGTATGTACACGCAAAAGTACATTATAAACCGTGACAGAACAAAACAATTTAATAAAAAAATAAATTGATAATTCTTTTATATGCAGGAATTAATGGATAATGCTTTTATATGCAGGAATGATTTACATATTTCTGCATCAGAGTCATATGCAAACTGAATGATCATTGAAATGTTAAAACTGCCGTTAAACCGTGGCTGTTCTACAGTCAGAAATAAATTAGCTGATATTTCCTGGAATGCTATAATTTATTAGTGATTTTCTTCAGAGAACTCATTTCATAAGCAATCAACCGTAAGTTTAAATTCAACTGCACGTGCAAATTGGCAGAATTAAATAGATTTTTGCATGAATTCATATATTGCTAAACAGTTACCGTTTTAACAACGCATCTTGTAGGCTCTTTTGTCGAAACTGAGTCACCTATAAAGAAGTATCCAAACCTAAATTTAGTTTAAATTTAATGATATTGTTTCTTTTAGTAACAAACAAAGGTAACTTGAACTGTATACTATATATAGCAATAAACTTGTTCAATCAATCCAACATAAATCAAAACAAATGAATTACTTGTACTTTGTATGACTTGTGAAGACGCCTGTATTACAGCATTTGATCTGAAATTTGACCATCCATCATCCTTAGAATGCTGAACGTATGACCCTGACATGTTTTCTTATGCATTATATCTTAAGGTACATACGTGATGATATGTACACTGATACATATACATGAAAACATTGATATGACAGCTTATCTTATATCATGCATATCAGATTGATAAACCTGAACAGCCTGCATATCGCCTGGCATGACAGCTCATGACATTAATGATGTTTTGAATAAATACCGAGTATTAGACTGGATCTATTCGCTTGCTTGGAAAACTTCCACATAATAACATTGATTCAAAAGCTAGTAAGAAATGTTTGATTTACCCTACACGTGTATGCAATATGCATCGTCTCAGCACTTGAAACCTTAGTGCTGCTGTTTTTCTGTCTATAATTTGCATTTAATGTTATAGGCTTAATATGAGATGTGTGTCATGTTGCAGGCAGCTGTCCTCTTGTAAGACGATAGAACTCAAGAGTACTAATTGAAGAGTCTTGTTATCATACATGGGATGCATAGAGACATAAATAACATCACTCAAGAACGGACTATATATACTGAGCCTACTTCCCTGCCTCAATGTGTGCATTTGTGGCGTTTTTTGTTGATAAATCAACTAAACATGATTCTGATAGTAGATATGATTGTATAACGCTGTTAATTAGATAAAGAAATCCTATATCAGCAATACCAAATTCTGGTAATTGAATTTGCAGAACAATATACAAGCGGGGTACTTTTTCATCATGTATTGTAATGCAGAATATCCGATTTGTTTAATGGGATTTTCACCCAAGATACTGTTAACCAAATTATTGTGATCTTTTTCACCTTTTCCTATTATTTCATCATTTATTTTGCTCATTAACACGATCAAAGGTAACCAGCACAGAAAATATATTGGTTTTGCGGCAAAGGCGCGGATAGTAAACATATAATGCCAGCGATATAAAAACACGCAAAGTGCACAAATATAGCATCCCTTGAAAAGCATAGTAAGAAATGTAATTTAAACAATTTATCTATTCATTTTATTATTCATAGCATTCGGCAGAAAGCCAGGCTAACCTCAATTGTTCGGGGTTTCATATGCATTAAATTCAAAGGATGCCTCTGAGTACGAAAGACAGAATACTGGAAAGAATTTTTGATTTTAGATGCAGATTATATACAAATTGAATAATGATAATCTTTTTAAAATGATGTATCCGTATTAAAAGTCGTTTAACCACTTTGAATTCCTAATTGATAATATAGTACTGCTAAAGTGATAAAAATTGATTTTAGTAATAATATGTTCATGTGTCAATTAAGCACAAAAGAAATGAACACATATTATTTCGTCAGTGTCAAGTTTGACTTAAACTGTTCGTATCCTTTCGAGTTTACACAACCATTTGACAGTATCTCATGAGTGATATCTTTAGAAAGATAGTCATACTTATTTTTTCAAGTAATGTGTAAGTGATTTAAGATTACATCAACATCAATCATAATATCCAAGTCTACTCCGCCTCTATAATAACTTGCATCAAGCAGTAATGATATTTATGCCACCGAATAATCATATCAAAAGGGTACGTAATCGTCTTATAATGGCCGTGGTGGTCAGCTTGTACCCAAACATTTTATCAGCTAAATCTTTTAATGCATTAATGGGATTCCATGGTCATTGCGGTAAAGCCACGTCATAAGAGCAATTCTAGCGTATGTGACAATTTTTTGCGCTGTAGGAATGAAATAAAGCTTGGAAAAGGCACAAGGAATATGTATGCAAAGGGCGTTAACGGTACCTTTTAAAAGTCTGTACACGCAAAAATACATTATAAACCGTGACAGAACAAAACAATTTAATAAAAAAATAAATTGATAATGCTTTTATATACAGAAATTAATGGATAATGCTTTTATATGCAGGAATGATTTACATATTTCTTCATCAGAGTTATATGCAAACTGCATGATCATTGAAATATTAAAACTGCCGTTAAACCGTGGCTGGTTCTACAGTCAGTAAAAAATTAGCTGATATTTCCTGGAATAAATGTATTAGTATTTTTCTTCAGAGAACTCATTTCATAAGCAATTAACCGTAAGTTTAAATTCAACTGCACGTGCAAATTGGTAGAATTAAATATATTTTTGCATGAATTCAAATATTGCTTAACAGTTGCGGTTTTATCAACGCATCGTGTGGGTTCTTTTGTCGAAACTGAGTCACCTATTAAGAAGTATGAAAACCTATATTTAGTTGTTTTATTCATGCATTGACGATTGAAAGAAAAAGAATCTTCAATAATGATGAAATATAAATGAAAATATATAGATGCGGTTTTAACAACGCATCTTGTGGGCTCTTTTGTCGAAACTGAGTCACCTATTAAGAAGTATCCAAACCTATATTAGTTGTTTTATTCATGCATTGACGATTGAAAGAAAAAGAATCTTCAATAATGATGAAATATAAATGAAAATATATAGATGCCCAGTAAGTAATCAGAGTGAGCAGTGACTACGCCGTGAGTCAATGATATACGAGTTTTGCATACATGGTTTATAAGCTAACACCGTAAATAAGTTAATGTCAATATACCTCGGTTACAGCTGTCTAAAGAACCTCCAAATTAGATTTACGGCCCTATTTATGGTTTAACTAAAAATGATTGACAGAGAGTTTCAAAATGTGGTAATGTATCAGGGGGTAGGTCGTGACATCATCAGATTTTGAAACTCCCATTCAAAAAACTTGAATTTTAACTAAAGCTCAAAAATTTCCTTTTATGCCCTTACTTAGCGTATAAAAATATGCAGATTTCAAACCCTTCAACCCCCCAAAACTAAAAATATATTCTGATTATTTTAAAGAACTACTTTTCTTTTTATTTACGAATTGAAATATACAGGCGATACCACGGATGAATACGCCATCAAATCTGAGTAAACAGTCAGGTAAACAGGCAATTTATTGCGCGTCCACCGTCGTCTGTAATGTATAAATGCAATAAAAGTATATTCTTTCATATTTTGTATGTTTCATGATTTAAAAAATGATGCTAAACACAAAACAGTACATTTCATAATAAGCTAAATATTTTTGATTTAAAACGCTCATAAAAAATTGGTATAAAGTGAGCATTTTAAAAAGTCACCTTTTATAAGCATTTGTACAGAGGCCTACATCTTATGTTTCTGGACACGGATTCACAAGTAGCGTCATGATAAGAAGAAAGGTGTCACTAGAGTTCTCGAAGCACATTCCTAGATTGAAATGCGTCTGCACATGGAGAATGGTGCCTCCTTAAAAAGTGGAAAGGGTTGATACGTAAATACATGTATAGCCACGCACATAATTTCATTATATGTACTGAATTTGCTAGGCTGATACTGTTAGCAAATAAACAAGATCAAATGGTTTTTATTTGGTATCAAAACCTTTTCAGACTTGGTTAATATGCTGTTTTGCTATGACATATCTATGATTTATAACCTTGTTTTCTTGCTAATTTAAACGCTAACATATGTGACCTGTCCGCACGAAATGAGTTGAAAGCCTTTAGTGATGAGATTGCATAAACAACCTCTGATACCAAAATCGGCACAGGGACTATTTTGGGTGTTGTTTTTCTGTAATCTATGTATATATATATTAGGTAGATAATAATACGTCTAATGTGTCCTTTTAAACTAGTTCTTTGACCGCCAAATGGTACAATTTTAACCAAATTGAATATTTATGGGGTATAAATTAACTGTAACCTTTGTAAATTTACAAGGAACTGCATATTTAATTCATGATAACCATTTTTATTTTTTATATTTATTAGTTAACCATTAACTCAGTATTCATTCGAATAAAATATGCTTGGTTCAAAATCAATACTAATCAGGATAACTTTGGATAAAAAAGAGAGATAATATGAATATACCCCAAATTCTCGTTCATGGATGCACTAAGAGTTAATTAGTTACTTTATCATTATATTTACTATAATCCAATTCTCTTAAAGTCTTACTCTATAAATCTTGAAATATGCAATAAGCAATCAGACTCTGTTACGAGACCCATAGTATATATATCCCTTGTATTCTACAACATTGTGAACTGTTGTTTTTGTATTGTGTAAGAGACTAGCAATGATTGTTTAGGATTATGACCAAATCACTGCGTATCAATATATTTTGTGCATGGATGTTTCATGATTTCGGTATCATTTTTTGGATAATTTTGTTGCTACAATATATGGACGAACCTTAAACATAAGTTTATTTGAATATCAGCAAGATTAGGTAGGCTTTTATGATGCGGATTTATTTCCCAAATTTTCATACTGGGTTAATTGGTGCATACTTTATAATTTTATATATTCCAATGTAAAAAAATGACATTAAGTAACATTTGAGTGTCGAGAATATGCAAAGTCATACATGTTAAAACATTAAAAGCTGCGACTTTTCACTCATTTAATTGGTGCAGGTCTGATTTAGACTTCATGTATTAACTATATGTGGCTGTCCAGCCCGTGTGAGCCGTAAATGCAAGAAAGTTCATTCTGAAAATACATGTCAAGGTCGTAATTTTCCGAACTTAATTTTTTGACATAATCACAATCCTTGTGCTTACTACAAAATACCAGCAAAGTTGTTTAACAGTTGCTTAAAATAAAAATGTTGAGAATGTTTATGAACATTTTCCCTTTTAAACTCATCTCAATTCAATAAAACAATTGTTTCAACTAAAACATATGGCTGTCCAGTCCGTATGAGCCGTAATTGCAAGACATTTCATTTTGCGCTACAGGTGAAGGTCGTCATTTGCCGAAATTGATTTTTTAACAGAGTCACAATCCTGGTGCTTACTACAAATACCAGCAAAGTTTCATTTCAAGAGAATGATTGAAAATATGAAATAAATCTGCACATTTTTCAAGGCAATCAACAGAAAATATATAGGACTTACTGATCTTTATACGCGTTTATCGCAGTTATACTTTTCACTCCCTAACAAATTTTGACGGGCCATAACTTGACTTCTGGAGATCGAGTGAATTTCATTGAGGTGTCATTGTAATCCCTTAAAGCATGGTCTATGCCAATATTTAAAAAGTGAAAATGACAAGAGGCTGCATTTACAGCTGGCTTTGGGTGGACAGTCACATATGATAAATGATGCCTGGACTTCTTTTCCTACATACATGTATGTACGGTGATGTAAATTGTCTTTGGGCTAATCGTATTCTTAAAAGGACCAGAATTAATCAGTGACCTAAATCATGTTTATCCCCAAGTCGATCATGGTTTAATTATGAAAGTGCAACATGCTTTAATGTGATTGAAGCTATTCTAGGAACGTAATTAAACATGGTGCCGTGGTCTGAAATGCCCGGTGTATGTTCCAATTTGATGTAATGAAGTCACGTATCAGAACAACAGTATGGTATCAAAATAAAGAAGTTTATCAGGAGTTAAATAATGTATCAAGAAAATACACATGAAAACTAAATATCTACGTTTTACCCTCAGGCTCGTATAAATTGTAAAATAGATCGATTGTGTCAAAGCAAAAACCCCAATGACAAAATCTATGTCAGATTTCAAATTTATACTTAAGTATTTGCGCACTGCATCCGTATCAACGGATAAGCGTGGGGGCCCCTAAGCGTGTAAAAATTCTTGTACAGCAAGTATTCCATTAATCTATAATATAAATTAAAAGCATCTGAAGTTTTAGTATGAATATTGTTGATAATGTTTTGCAAGTAATTATAGAGTGTTTAAGGTGTATGTAAGCGTAAGATGAGTATGAAAATGTCGAACCTATTCTGAATGTATGCTCAGGGACATTCAGTAAATAAACATGCATCACCCAACTCTAATCCACACCCAACACCTAAAATATACTTTCAACATTTATTCTTGGGAAATATCTTAACAACTCTTAATATGCTTTGAATAAAAAATTATGGTATTATATGTTTCTTATCTTGTGTTATAAATATAATGATTTGCCGAACATTCCTATTTAAAATATTTTATGGCGCAATATTCTTTTTTGATTGTAACGTCATTGTACAGTATTACACTGGTGACGTAAAGACTAGGAAGACACTTTACTCGCAGCCCTTTAATGAAAAAGTAATACTTCACCCACCCTATAATTGCCCCACCACATAAAACCGTTCTCATAAAACATTGTATAAAATTCAAGTACTAATTGCACCATTTCCATAGCCTCCAGATGATAATACG
>JXSR01S025258.1:18558-29182 GCA_000969725.1 Ophiothrix spiculata
CGTAACCACTGAAATTTATAATTTTCTAAACCGTCTCAAAACCCCACGTAAAATTCCCATAGAGCTGAACCTACTTAATTATTCATAAGCAATTTGTCCCCATGTAAAGCTATAGGAGTTTTTTGCGTCTTTTAGACGTGGAATTTTACACAAATGCACAGTAAGTTATTTAGAATTTTTGTTTATGCGCAAATGAAAGGAATATGTTGTGTAAATATTGAAACGTTTATAAAGCATGAAAAAGATTATATTTGAAGCTAAATTTAGCCGTTTTTTCTGTTTATTTCGGAAGGAAAATTTTGATTTAAAGAAGATGAATAGAAAAATTTACCGGGAACCAATGAATTAAAGACGCTCTATGAACATTTTGAAAGTGTGATGGACATGTAGACAATGATTCGTTGTGTGATATTAATGTCAATACCATAATAACAAAGCCTGCACAAACTTATTTGATGATTATTTTGAAATGTTAAAACTGCTTGGACATTCACACTTGCTTGGTCATTGGTCATACATGGCTCAGTAACCATTCGATTGATATGAAGTAGATGGCCTTGATACCAATAGTCACGGTGGTGGTCATACCTGGTGGTCATACCTACTGCTGTCTTGCATGAGCAATAAGAGGCCCTTTAATACGACTTGAAGTATTTTGGCTAATACTCAATGATTCGTTAACTATATGTTTACCAAATCAAGCCTTGAAATAACAAAGCGATTAAATTAAATTGAGTACTTTAATTATCGCGGTATTGGCATAAATTAACATTATTATATTTCTGGAACCAATTCCTTTCATTTGCGCATGAACAAGAGTCGAAATATAATTACTGCGCATTTGTGTAAATTTCTACGTCTAAAAGACGTAAAAATCTCCTATAGCTTTACACGGGGAAAAATTGCTTATGAATAATTAAGTAGGTTCAGCTCTATGGGAATTTTACGTGGGGGTTTGAGACGGTTAAGAAAATTGTAAGTTTCCGTGGTTATGGGAGGTCAAAAATCGCAAGACGGTTTAATTTATCAATGTTAGATAAATATAGCATGTACTCGAACAGGATTTTAACGAAAATATTGGATAATTTGATATAAACAAGGCTATTATGTCTGATGTTACAGGTGCGCAAAGACTTTTGACCGGGAGTGTATGTGTTACAGATAATGGCCTTTATTTCCTACATAGAGAGTACAACATTAACGACACGTTTGCGTTCAAGCACGTTACCTCATTGCCCAAGAGACATACCTTGCGATGATAGTTTTATAACATTCGATTAATATATGGCTGTCGTATTTGCTGGATCAATGATATATTTCAATGTGAAATAGGTTTTTTTTTATTTGGTTTTATTTGATCTAACTTACGGCAATGCATGGTAACAATAATCCTTTGTTTCCTTGTCGAAATTTCAAAAGTACGACATTACTTCACTTTGGCTTTAAGACCAGAGAAACGTTTGTAGACGCAAAACCTCAAATCAATAATTTAGTAACAAATGCTATGCATGTCAAATGTTTATGTGTATAGGATCGTTTCCTTGTTCCTTTGTTTACCTTGAATGTTATCTACATGACATAATACACGGTGATCCTGGTAGCATGCAACAATAATGTATTATCTAGAAAATAACCATTGATAATTATTGTAACAATAGTTGTGACCGTCCAGCTCAAGCCAGCCATAAAGTCGACCCCTGGTCATTTTCACTTTATTACGTGTCTGCAAGGTCCTTGTCATTAGTTTTAACATGATCCTTTGATTACCTTTATTCGATATCCACAAGTCATCATAGACCCGTCAAAGATTGTCTTTGAGGAAAAGATGAAATTAAGATAAACGCATTCAAATACCAGAAAGCTATATTTATCTTTCTGTTGATAGTTCTTTTAAGATGTTGATGTTTTCACACTCAAGTTCATTTCTTAAAATAACACCTTTCAGGTGTTTCATTTCTTTAAATAACACTTTTCAGGTGTTTGTTCAATTTTACCAAATAATAACCTAACATGAATGTTAAAAAATACAGGTCCTACATAATTAAGACGTTTTTATGAAATAGACGGATTTAAACGAGATTAGGTAACGTTAACTAATAAGTATATTGGTGCACGATCTGGGAAAATACGGCGGATTTTCGCACTATTCTAGTAAAGGAAACACCATAAAGTAATGGTCAGGTTGAAAGTACATAATCCGATTTTATAAAACGTTTTCACTGTCATATGAATGATCACTCGCTAAGGTTTTTTTAAATTTTGTTTAAATCAGATTAGCTGTTTTGATTTTATGAGCAATTTTGTAATTTACAGTTGCTTATACTTCACTGTTTAGATAATTTTATGGTTACTATGATTTCACATGTTTTTACTACTCTAGACATATGTATAACACAAATGGTATGTTTTATGGCTTTTGATATTATTCTTTAAACTACGGATAATATCGGTTGCTCCATGTTGCTTATAATAATGAACATAAGATTGCAAATGGCAATTCCATTTGTCGAATTGAATTGCTTATAAATTACATCAAGACAATGCATTCAACGCAATAATCATGATGAAATCGTAAGAAGAAACCTCCTAGTATTTAAATGTTTCAATATAAAAAGTCTTGAGGTGAACAAAAGATTCGTAATTTCATTTGGGTTTCCGTCTAAATTACGGGGTTATTGCTATTAAACGAAATGCACTTTGGCTGTAGGCTCTGAGAAAAGTGATTATAGTTAATGCGCCAATCTTTTAGTAGCATGGTTTTTCACGCAATATAGCCCTATTTATAAACCATTGTCTTCGTAAAGCAAGCTATTGGCTGTAAAATACTAAATCATTTCGTTCTGTTTTTTTTGTTAGAACCTTAAAGGTGGACTTTTATTTTCTATTTTTTTCACAAAAATCACTATATCATTTAAACAGAGCATGCATAATATACATTTAGGTGTACAAAACACATATACAGGGTGTCCAAAAATTAACTCCCCATTTTTAAATGCTTATAACTTTAAAACCAGGATTCGCATGGCAACTATAGACATATGTATTGATAGAGGAAACTTGTAGAATTTTTTTGATACCAAACATTATGCAATCAGTAAACTTCTAAGATAGCAAGAAGGTCTGAAAGTTCAAAGTGGTTGAGCCAATATACCATACAGTGTTGATACTCTTCTGCCACTTCACTATGACGACATGAGGCCTCATACAGCTAAACGGTTTAGAATGGCTTTACTAATTAACTTTTTCATGAACACTCATATTGCTCAAGACAAGGAAACCCTGGCCCTTTCACTCCGATGATTTAAGTCCACTCAAATACTTTTTTTGGTTATCTGAAGGACAGTACATCTCAACACCATGGACTATTCCTGACCTGAAACAGAACATCATCAGTGAAAACAGGAAGATCAAGAAGAACGCATGCACAAACGTCCAGAGCTTTGTCGTTAGAGTAAATTATTTTTTGAAATCTACAAGGAGGCATCTAGAACATATTTTGATATACTAGGCAGCTTAATCTGGGTAAGAAGGAGGTAATTTGATATGTCCCTGTGTGTGTAACTTTGAATGTGTAATAAGGAGTAATGCTGTTGTGTACCATTTAAAGATTACCATAATGCGAGAGTTACGCTTTGACAAATTAAAAACATATTAATGAGCATTATGTAATTATTAAGACAAAACCACAATCAAAAATCTTTGTATTGACATTGTAAAAGCTGTTTCGCTGAATTAGTCATTAAAATGATCATGAATGATTCTCCTGTCTTCAAAGATTGCTCCCTCCTCTACATGTGACTCGCACATTTGTTTTTCTTCTGAGTATGCAAGTAGGCTTTTTACGTTTGACGTAATTTACATTGAAAATGATTTTCAAAAGTGGCAATTATATCATGTTTGGTACTAAATTAATTCTACAAGTTTCCTCTATCAATACATATGTCTGTAGCTGCCATGCGAATTCTGATTTTAAAGTTGTAAGAATTTAAAAATGGGGAGTTAAGTTTTGGACACCCTGTACATACATTCATATAAATGTAACTAAAAACAAAGTATAAAGAACATTTAATTTGACCGAGAGAATGAGAGATGCAATGAGAGATACTTACATAGCAGCTTATGGTAAAACTTGTTAAAAATGTATTTGTACATTGAAAAAAAACCCACCACTATATCATCACTAGACTGATTATGCGATGAAAAGACCCATTATGTCTGATGAATATCAAAGTATCGCATAAGTTAAGTAAAAGGGAATTACAAAAAGGGGAACACAATATTATTAAAATATTAAGAAAATACCTATTAAAATTCAACATCTCCGTTTAAACTTATCTTTTCAAAATATGGCAATATAAACATATGGCAAATGTTCAGTGGTTACAAGTGGTGTAACTGAAGTGAAACCAATACTGTCAGTGTCATACAGTAAACATGACTATGATAAATGTTTTATAGTCAAACGATATTCATAATAAAAACAACTACTGCTTTAACTTCAAACAGCGATCTTATCTATCCATTCAAGTACCTTCAACCTACTTATGCAAGTTGTCAACATCGTGGTAATATTCTTGATTAAATGATGTCCTGATGATGAGTTAAGGGAAACGATTGACGTGCACTGAAACAAAACAAACAAACGGGATAATGTTTCTTTCATTTGATTAAAGATGTATCTTCCATTCGATTTCCTAACCCATTCTTCAAATACAAATGGATTTCTAATTTCATCTGTCTTGATAAACTGTGATTGACACGGATCACTTTTCATTTGAACAATATTACACACTTGCTTGTTTGTTTACATCCAGACAAGATAGTCAATGATGCCCTAGTTTGTCCACCTATTTCAGGATGTTAAATTCGATAAGCATCTTCTAGTCAGTGATTTTCTGTGTTACAAAGTGGGTTTGCTATAAACAATGCCAATAGGACAGATAAGCATAAAAACGACAATATAGAATAACCTGTATATGTAACCGTCTTGCACAAACCAGTCGTAAAATCGGTTTCTGATCATTTTTACTTTTTTACATATCTGTAAAGACTAATATGTTATAAAGATTAAATTGATAATCAAGTGAACATCTAAATTACAAGTGACATTATTACACTTTAAAGATCGCTTTTAAGCGAAAGCGACATCACAGAATAACTCCTGCAGTACAGCAGTAGTGTTTTATTTGTCAAAATTTGTCTTTATCAGTCAACAAAAGTCGGAGGGGAGTGACATATATTTCGAATTATCCTACAATCCTTTGATTTAGGATATTACGGTATGCTTGATGAAATTCGTATACATTACATGAAAATCAATTTTGAAAGGATTTACTTATACATGTACATCAGATGATCTGTTTAATATATGTCTGTGCAACTGTTACCATTTAGTTACTAGCAGAATCCATATATAGCATTGAAGTGATAGTTTGCTTTTGACGTCTTCGTGTTTTTTCTTCTAAGAAACCTTGGTATGATTTTTTTATATTGCTTAAAATGAAATCTGCCGCCTTACGGCTGTTTGGACCTGTAAAGGCATATATGTTAATGAAAATATTAAAACCCACTTGAAATACTCGAATTTACACCTCGCACATCTAGAAAAGCGATATGTGGATATCAATATACTTTTAAATACTGAATTATTTGTATATTTTAGGCATCAAGGTTATTTAGTTCCATTCACTTAACCTCATTTAAATGTAATCAAACTATCATGATCAGAGAAGACACTACGCTTGTGCAAATAAAAATGCATTTTTCTCTCTTTCTCTTTTCTGTTTTTAACATTTATACCTATTATCTCCCTATGCTATTTTCTCATCAAAGTGATCTCTATAGGGAGTTGACACTGGCTTATATAACCTTCACTTACGTCACGTTTTGTAACTAATTCAAAAATAACCAGATATGGACACAATACAACGATGTTCAGTTTCATTTTATTCGTGATTCAAAACAAAATTACGTCACTACTACCAAACATTTGTCAAACTGTCCACATAATTAACTTTTATTTTGGAGTTCTTAATGACAAACAAATGTCTCAGCAAGTCTTTCAAAAATACTACCAATATTACAAAAATCCTTCTCTCTCTCTCTTTTTCTTTCTCATAGTATAATTGACGCTATTTTAGGGACATTTATCTATCCTCTTTCAATATTATTGCCTTCTAATACCAGCAATATCTTTAGAGAATGATAATTGAGTTAAAAAACACCTTGACTTTACGTCATTTTATACAGACATTTCATGTTATTCAAAAATAACTTGGAATGGACACAAATACGATGACCTTCACTTTCATTTCATTAAAAACATTAAAATTGAATAGAAACGATCTTACGTCAAACCGATAGTTTATTACGTTATTTTTATGACCACAGAGTGCTGTCTGCATAAACAAATTTTGTGTTTTGAGTTTTAATTAATAACAAATATCACAACATGCACTCCAAAAATATACGATATAAAAATAAATTTCGGTAACTTACCGTCCATTTAATAAAAATGTACTTTTATCACCAAACGGTAAAATGCAAAGTGTAGCAATAATAATCATAGCAATGATAAATAATTTTTTTAAGAATATAAATATGAAGAGGCTGGATATAGAAAACAAATGTGTATACATTTCAAACGGTAAAAAATCTATCTATTATTCAAATCTTGTTGTCAAAATTTATGTTGATTAATTACGCGGTCGCTTCATAACTCAACCGGGGATTGCCTACCGGTTCTGGGCGATTTAACCGGAATAAACATAGCCAACCGACCAGAACCACACAGAACCGGAAGACAACCGCCGGTTGAGTTTTTAAGCCATCCCTAAAGTACTTTAATACCCTTAACACATGAATGATACTTATTTAACATATAATTTTTAAACGATTGATGTGTTTGCAAATTTCTTTGTATATCTTGTGAGCCGAGTTTTGTAAAGAATTCAAATCTTCGGACTTGGTACCGCCAGTTTCTTCTCATCATTACTATTATTTGTCATTTATAATAACCGATTATATTCTTTTACAAATTTTGAAATATATATATTAAAAATAGAAAATAAGTTTGTATTCTGCTTGAAACATATATTTGTTTATGTGATTTATATATCCAGCTTATTGAGATTTGTGTTTATTGATATACCGGTATTAAAGTGTTGCAGATGTCATTAGCCTTACAGATGACCCAATTGATATCAGCATATTGTATGATTGAAGATGAATAAGCATTGCCTTATCTTTAAGACAATATCTTTATGGAACCGATAAATCTTTGAATAATTCAAACCAAATCTACCATCTAATGAAAACAGATACATGCAACTAGAATTCAAGTTATCAGTAAAATTTAACTAACCGTAATTGTTGACATATGTTGTTTTACTTTTTGTTGTATTTTATTTCTTTTGTTAAAAATATTTTTCCTTTTTAAATACGATTGGTTGCTTTTAGATGCAGATCATATCTAAATGCAATATTGCCAGTACATAAACCTCTAAAGCAGTTCTTTTTTGGCACATCCCAGGGGCGTAGCCAGGGGTGGGCAAGGTGGGCAAAATGCCCACCTCGGAAAAAATTTTGAGAAATTTTGAAGACCTTGGAGAAAAATAAAGGGGGCAGGAAATTGCCGTTTTTCCATAAAATTAAGACAATTAAAGCTGAAAATTGCTAAAAATTAGGTTGAAAACTTCATAAAGCACAATTTTTGGCGGTTTCCCTTGGAACCCCTGTAAAGTCGCTCGATAAAATCCATTGGAGAAATCTTGGGTGGTTTGCCCACACCTGGAGAAAGGCCTGGCTACGCCACTGGCTCATCCACACTTCATAGCTTACGATTGCTTTGCGACAATATTCAACGAAGCCTGATTATCACTAGAAGAGGATAATAAAATAATACAATTGAGCAAGAATGAAAGTGGGTAGTTGGTAGTCATTATAAATTAGAAATTTAACGCTTGATCTCAACTCCAATGTGTGACATACTTCGAATTTCGCCTAAAACTCTAAGCTGTTATACCATATATATAAAAGGTACATCAGAGGCCCTAAGAACGTTTGGTGCCTATAGTATAAGGGTTCGCAACACCATAAAAATCTTGTCGTCAAAAGCATGTCCTGTATCACCCAAGAACAAAAACTGAGAAAAAGGACACTGCTCCTGTTCATCACATACAGTGTTCAGGCAGAAAACTTAAGGGCCAAATGCACAGCAACGCATATTGGTAAGACTGAACGAACCGTCGTTCTAGTAGCACCTCATCCGAAATCTCCCAACATATTCATATTGAGTCACCTGGACATAATATCACATTTGAGGAAGTAAAAGTCCTGCACCGGGACTCAAGATATTTTGAAAGAGGGGTCAAGTAGGCCATCTACATCCGTGTCAACCAACCATTCTTAAACAGAGACGGGCCGATAAAAACTTCCAAAAGTGTTTGACTCGATTTTGAGGTAGCGTGTCAGAAAGGTCACTGACCTCTTATAGGGGAAGCAGGTAGCGCATTGGTACTTCCCTCCCTTTGCACCAATGAGACCGAACCCCAGTCCAGGCGCTGTATGTGCAATTGCTTGCAAATCCAAATTTGCTTCCGTAAGGTTTTCCTCCAGGTGCTCCGGTTTTCCTCCTGCACTAAAACTGGCAAATAAATCTGACCATCTGACAGAGGAACCTCATGGAAAGCAGTGCTAGACACAGATGAGGCTATCCTCTATAGCTAGCTCCTTGAGATAACATACAATTTATACAAAAGGTTATCTTGTTCTAAATTAAGTAAGGTTTCTTAAGGTTCCATCAAAGTGCATTCAGGCTGCAGTGGACTTAAATACACCTGCCTAAGCGAACAATTCAGGTCAAGGAGATTTCTTCATTTTACTTAATTAATTTGTAACTAAATCTATAAAAAGTAAAATATATGAGTATTGAAATACGATATTGTATAATTCCCAGACAGGTGTTAGCATTATTGATATAGGTCTACCCTTCTCATAATCAATGGATTCGACTGACAATAATCAAAGGATACCCGGGAAATTTAATAGACATACGTATGTTAAAAGCGTAACAAACGTTCAACAGAGGAATACTGTATTTTTTTTTTATTTAAGCCAAACCATAGAAGTAATTCTTTATTTTTTTAAATAGATTTACGTACAAATCTATCTACATTATGAATGTTGTCAATCATCCAGGTTGCGTTGAAAATAAGTCCAGTCGACCAGATTTAACATAATATTTCGCCACGTACAAATCTGTTTATTATTTTTATCAATAAAGTAACTTCAGCAATGATGCATATTAAAACCCATTTCCAGGCAGTGTCAAACCAATCTGTGCATAATTGTGTATGTGTAGTAAGTATTGAAAGTTACAACGTAAATTAGGTCTTTTTACAATGATTTCCCTTAGTCGATCCCGACTTTTTCATGATTATTAAAAAACTGTATTTTTATAGACTTTGCCACTTTAATTAGGTCATCACTATATTAATTTATTTTTATATAACATACATTGACGGTTAAGCTGTATTAAATCAGGGCAATCATATTATAAAACACACATTAATGTGTTCCTCTAAAGTAACAATTTTATATTAACATTATTCTTTATTTATCTAAAATGTTTTTAATCCGGTACTTATGTATTATTGCATCTCATTTAAAAGTGAACATTTAATCTAAACATGGAACAATTATCTAATTTCATTCTTTCAAACACTGACCATGACCTGCAAAGCGTTGATTTTTCAACTTTGTGTGATTTTCTTTCACTTATCTTATGGATTCTATTATGAGCGTGATATGACAAATTAATTATTAGCATTTCCCATAGTAACTTTTTGTATCGGTAATAAAACATGCGCATATCAATCTGACGATGTTTCTCACTCGCACAGAATAACCTTAAAAGAGATCATATCGCGGCAAAGAAAAGTTCCTGATATGATTATTCATATAACTGATGAAGCACCCTTTGCTATGAGTGTGAATGACATTGAAAGATGATTAGAATTCATAACAACTGCGAAATAAACCACTTATGTGAAAAATATAACCTGTTAATACTATTAATATTTTAAGGTGATGATGATATTAAAGAAATATGAATTGCTTAAACTATTCCGAAACTAGAAGATTGAATCATAAATGATAAGTAATCGCAGATTATTGTAAAAGCATTCAATATAATTAACGTGATATATTACTTCTATTGGCATCGGTTGAAAATGCAATAAGACAAGAAGAATCAGGATATTGACGACTTGTTCATTTTAATAATAAACGTGATTGGTAGCTAGTCAGTTTGATGTTTCATTTACCTAAATAGGTGACCATCAGTTTTTTCTGCCAATTCAATTAAAAACTTACATAAAACGTATCAACTCGTCCAAATCAATTATTTTCC
This sequence comes from Ophiothrix spiculata, assembly GCA_000969725.1. Classification (NCBI taxonomy): domain Eukaryota; kingdom Metazoa; phylum Echinodermata; class Ophiuroidea; order Amphilepidida; family Ophiotrichidae; genus Ophiothrix; species Ophiothrix spiculata. The sequence goes on from JXSR01S025258.1 coordinate 28,970, forward strand.
GTTTGACAAACCTTTAGAAATTGATATAAATTTGTACTCAGAAATTTTTGAAACAATCATATTCTATTGCCGAGGCATTACTAAAGTATTTATGACCAGATCTGCAAGCTGGTATAAATTAACGCAACGATTAAATCAGAGTATATTCAGAAGGTCAGACGGGCTATTTGAATTGAAGGAAAGGATACAGTGGCCTTTTTCAAGATTTCTATG
>JXSR01S025258.1:36030-51375 GCA_000969725.1 Ophiothrix spiculata
GGGGGGGGGAGTACAGTGTCCGTTCAAAGTTCTTCGGCGGTCAGGGGGGAGGGGGTGTAACTCCGTGATTTTAAAAAAGTACTTTTTAGTCATTTATGTAGCAGATATCCATTACAAACTTGGTATTTAGGTAAAACTAGTCATTTCCTACAATATTTAACAAAAAATCGCATGAAAATCGGATATTCCTACGATTGTTTAGAAAATTTTGATTTATGCCTATATTTTCCGTACAAATGCCGATTTTCAACATTTTGGTAATTATGACGTCATAGTCACGGCATACATTTATGGATGACCTTGAATTTGGTATCAATAGAAAGAGGGGACCGATACCTATCCACTGGTACCATATACGGGGGTCTGGGGGACTCGCTATAAAAAATTGGGGGGGGGGGGGGTTGCAACAACCCCCCCTCCGTATAATATGTTTGTGAAAATCGCTCCGATAACTAGGGTTAACGTCTAAAAAGAAGGTTTCCTTTCTCCATATCGTCAAAAATTTATCATAAGAATAATTTTACAAAATAATAATAATCAGGTTTCTTATTATAATCCCTATTTTTCATACACCTTATATTTCGTTCAAATTTTTACTAACTGGAGGTCAGGTGAATTGAAATCATAATTTGTTTCCACTCACTTATTCTTTCCCTTATTTCAAAAGCGAAATCTATATAAAGCTATATAAGTGTCACAGGGAGTCTTAAACTTCCTTGTTAGGGTAAAATCATTTTCAAGTTTTTACTGCATTAAATGTTAGGCGTTAGCACTCTGACAAAACTGAAACCACTCACGGAAATCAGAGCTTTATAATATAATTTTATAGAGAGTTTTATTTTGACTATGAAGTGGATTTAGGCCCTTTTGGAAATAAACTACGGATTTAGGCCCTTTTGGAAACAAACTGAGATTTATGTGCACTGACAAGCTAAATTAAAGCAAATTCTGGGGAAAATAGTTTTATTTCATGAAATTACTACTATAGTACTACATTATGGTACCAATAAATAAATTTTTACCCAAAGTTGATTTTTGTTCTTTTTGGGGATGCTTTCTTCATTTAGAGTTTATTTCCAAAAGGGCCTAAATCCATCTGAAAATCAGCAAACGGATACTTTCTTGTCATGTTTAATTTATTTTTGAGTTTTTACTTCTTCACAAGTTTGGGATAGGTCATCTCACTACAGTGACATCATTTATGGAAATCAAAACTTTATTGCTTATTTTTTATGGAGAGGTTTGTTTCCACCCTAAAATAGATTTAGGCCCTTTTGGAAACAAACTGTAGTGGATTTAGGTCCTTTTGGAAACAAACACAGATTTGTGTGTACTGGTAAACTCTATGAAAGCAACTTTTGGGGGAAATGGCTTGGTTCCATTAAACTACTACTATAGTACTTACACTATGAAACAAATAACAGTTACCAGTTTTTTCCTTCCTTTCTTTTCCACTACTTTCCATTAACAAAATAGTATAAATGTAATGTATTATAACCTGCCTCGCGTAGTCCGAATATTTCGCTGTGGCAAGGGTAATTCATAGAATGCATCAATATTGAATCAACATGGTTTTAAAAACCATTTAAAGATGGATAGACAAAATGATGACATTTTATGCAAAAACGATGATGACACGTACTAAGAATTATTAAAAAGGGAAGTGTGTATATTTTTGTTTTGCTGTATGCTCAACAGATTCATTCATAGGTATGTTTGATATAGCGTTATGTTGTTACGTAGTAGAAGGGTATAATATATCCCTAATCTGCTAATGCATTTGATTTATTGTGTGCATATGCAGACACAATATCAATGCTCCAGACTCTCTTGAGAAATGACGCAACATCACAGATCATAGCTCAACTAGGTATGTTTATGGACGAAAAAGAAAAGGAATACATTTTCTGTAATTCAATAAAACAAACGCTTTTGAATCTAATGTTGTGTAAATCGATCAACACAATTTTGTTGTTGTATACCCTTTAAGAGTTAATTGTTATCACGCAATCCCTGATATGATAATGAGTTTATTAGGCTTGGCGTCAAAAGACATTCGCTCACCCGAGAGACATTCGCTCATGATATTCGCTCTGACATATTCTAAAAAAAATAGAGAGAAAATATTGCTTACCATGCTAGATTATTGGTTAAATTGGTGTTAGCATTATTTAAATCGATTTTAACATCGATTTAACCACTATTAAGCATTGTAAGTGTCGATACCTCTCCATTTGAAGTCAAAGCGAACATCGCGAGCGAATGTCTCTCCGATGAGCGAATGTCTTTGGACGTCAAGTCTTAGTGTCTAGCAAGATACTTTATTCAAACTCCTGCGTCAACAGAACTCACATGTAGATCCCTCATTAACAATATTCCGTGATTTCTGCAAAATTACATTTGAACTGAAACAACGAAGCATTATCTTTTTATCGAATAATATATTGCATTTCATTTCACGTAGTGTCAAGTGACTCGTATTTCTGCAATTACGCTTGAAACATTCCATGTGATACTGACTCTCTGTGAGTACAACTACACTTGATAAGACATGGCTATTAAACAAACGTGGTCAATATCCTTCAATAGGTTCACCAGATTTGACTAGGTTTGATATCACAAATTAAATAAAATTCATCATAACAAAACCAGATATTGTTTAGACTTTCATATTCAGGAATCAGGATGATTGTTTGTTTTTTCCTTCTTCTCAGCTTGAGTGATCACTTTAGTGGTTCTCATGAAGCTAAAAAGAACAACAGACAATCATTCTGAAGATGTCAGTTGACCATGACACTCGGAACCGTCAAGTAAATTTCCTGGGGTAAATTTCAACAATTCTGGTTCTGTTGCGATGAAGTGTATTTAATAAGTACGGCCAGTTATTTCATGACACTAATTAAAGATATTTAAATATCATTTTGACCAAGAGTTTGTTCAACTTTCTTAAACCTTCGGAGGATTCACAAAATGATGAGAATGTGTTGCCTTAAATAGGAAACTTTAAAGTATAAATTTAATCGAAAATGGATATAGGCAACAATACAAGGAGTTTAAAGTAATAGGCATAAAGTAAAACCGAATCACAGTGAACCGCATCATAAGATTGATTGTAAAGTAAAGAGATTCTTGATATGTATTTTATTTACAAGCCATCCAAAATATGCATTTTGTGTAACTTATCAGTAGAGACCATTAAGCCGATCAATATTGTGTTCATTTCACTTCATTTTTGCAATTTTGCTTTCATGCTCAGTACTTTAATTTTGAGATCATATTTTCATGTTTTGAATACTATTGTACCTCTCATGGCAGGAAAGTCATTTTTGGACATTTATTTCTTGACATTAACTTATTTTTTTTTGTAAAATGTAAATAATGCAAACTTTTCAAGCTAGGTCATTTGACGTCTGACTGAGTGTGTTTAAATGAAATTCTATAAGACATAACTTGATGTGCGGTAACATAAAACGTTGCTTTTATTAGATAATACTGTAACAGAATATGTAAAATATGAAATTTTAAGTGCTAGTTTGTGTTGCTTCCACCTGCAATATGGTCAGGCAGTAGATATAAAGTGCAAGCTTTTAAAGATTTGACCAGGTCAATGCCAATGACAGCTGTCTTAAGTTACATAAAAGAGTGGTCTATGTGCTTCATTAAAAGGCGATTTCAGCTTTCTAAGGTCGACCTTGGTCAACTTATCCATAATTTGATAATGGAAAGTTACAATGTCTGATTATACACTTTATTAAAAGTGTTTGAGTTGCCTAGTAAGTTATTATTACATTTAAAATGAATTTTTGATAAAATAATTTCTTCACCCACAGCTGTTTTGGAATGTTATTCCAGTAATCTAAACAACAATAAAGATGTTATTATATTATGATCAGTTTCAATTCAAACTTATTTTTCTTATGTTTCATATTTTAAGTCCATTCTGTTAATTTTAAACACTTAAAACATCTGACTTTAGTGTATCAAAGGAGCTAGACTTATTCATCACAGAAACCGAGTGTTAGATGTTCATAAAGTGTTACATTTCAGACATTCTATAAAATATGCAGCATAGAACTTAAAGTGTAAAAAAGTAGGCCAAGTCCACATTTACAAAAACCCAGGGTGTCCAAAAGTGTAATTTTCTTATATTTTACGGACATTAAGAAAGTATGTAAACATTGAATTTTATAGTCCATGAATTGAACTTTACGATATCGTTTGTTTCATTTCAATTGGTAGTATACAACAAAAGTTATGTTTTTTTCAAATATTCGGGTGAATCTTTGTTTGGTCCAATTTCATGATTTTTGCTCATTTTTGCAGGAGTGTTTCTAAATGGATTAAACATGGATAACCTTTTATTCGTGAAATTCCACCAGAAAAGTTTACATCCAAAAAAAAAAAAAAGTTTACATCCAAATATTTGAAAAAAACACAACTTCTGTTCTTGATAACCGATTGAAATGAAACAAACCTTATACTAAAGTATGTTTAACACGTTTATTTTCTGGCTATCAGGTGATATATGAAAAATGTGCAGTTAATTTTGGACACCCTGTACACATATATGTATATTTTTAAAAATGCATGTTACATGCCATTTAGATTGACTTTTATCTGAATTACAAATAAATAAATCATATAGGGCAACAAATTGTATTTTCCAAACCATTCAGTGCATTTTTAGTCTCATTCTAGTATTCAAGTTTTGGGCAAGTGTATGTTTTTTTATTCAATTATAGTTCTTAAAACACCTTGACTTTACAAGCAAAACTAAAACAACATTTGTAAAAGGAAGCGCACAATGTTTTGCACTTTACCAAATCACTTAAAGCTCATCATGTATGGTGTAAAAATAAACGTTTACTCGTCTTTAAAGCTCTGTGATTACAATATCCTCGAAGCACATATTGATTGCGTTGTTTGCCTTCGTTTCAGATATTTTATAGTATTACCTTAGGGGTAACAGACACCATATTGCTTTTATATAATTTGATGAGAATATGAAGAATATTCGTTTACTTTTTAACCTTCACCATGTCTGTAGATACCTGAAGCTAGCAAAATCATTTTTTTCACGAAATACCGATTAAATCTCTTACATCGTTTGGGAAATGCGTCGGTTTACGAGTGCTATATCCTGTTGTGATAAGAGTTCTAGTAGCTTTGTGTTTCAGACTTTTTATTTTATTGAAAGATTCTAGTGTGTCTTACGTGAAAATGCAGGTCATTAGAGGGTTGTTCCAATTTTAATGTTATCTTACTTTTGCTTTAGCTATACGGTTTCATTTTGATTGCTATCATGTCTCCGTATTATACATCGGTATTCTTCATGTGCAGCTATGAATCGTGTTTCCAAAGAAACAGCCGTTTTGTACGTTAGACTTTGTACCCCGCATCCAAGTTATAATTTTCAAGTCACTTCTAAGACGAAGTGATTTTTTCAAGACGTGAATATAGTAAATAATTGTAATTTCCAAATCCGGAAAAAAATGAAGAATCAAATTAAAATAAACTTAATTCTGGAGTTTACTTTGAATAATTTTTATAAAATATGTGTTAATCAGTGAAACACAATTTACGTTTAGCATAAAACCAGGTGCTCTTGCACCAATGCTGTGCTATAATTGACAGAGAAACATGATAGTTTCCGGCACTACTTAAAATACGCATTATAATCCCAATTATGAAGATTTCTTTAACTACGTCGTAACTATTTTTCCCATATGAATGCACCGCTACTTGACGCCAAACATCTTATATCGATACCAATGTCATTGGCCGTTTGATAAATATTAATTCCCACCTTACTCACATTTTGTCCTGTGTAGAAATACCACTACCTGGATATTTCCATTGAGTAATGTTTTTTTTAAGTTGGTATACTTATTGAATATCATATGTGCATTATGTACTTTAACACTAGCATATAATAACATAAAAATGTTTTTTTCAAAGGGATTAGATTTCTTGAATTCTATATATTTATTATCTATCTACTACTGTATTTTCTAATATTCATTGTAACGTAATACCTCCCGTTATAGGTATAGGAATAAGAATGACTATACTCTATTGTAATTCAGCTGATTTAAATTCAATTTACGACTAATTATCAATTCTAGTAATACCGTCGATTGTCGTAAATTTTAATCTACACTCTAAAAAAAGTTGGGTTAAAAGGGAACATGGTTGGCAGGTTGGGTAAAATTTGACACAATGTTGGGTAAAATTTGACACAATGTTGGGTAAAACGTGCACCATTTACCCAAGATTGTGTACAAAATAAACCAATATTGTGCAAACTTTAACCCAAACTGCCAACCATGTTCCCTTTTTAACCCAACTTTGTTTAGAGTGTATAGATAGAAATGAAAATATTATATATTATATACCTCATATATACGAGGGTCATTCAAAAAGTTCTACCTGTTGTATCATAACTTTTGCTCTGTTAAAGGTAGATACTTGAAAACTGACACAAATATAGCTTAGAATGTCACCTACAAATGGTGAAACAATCATATCGATTTCTGTAGGTTTAGATTTCTGTAGGTTACCTGAAAACCACAGTAAGGTTAGGGTACACCGGAAACGGTAAAATATCTAATGACATTTCAGCTGAAATTATATGTGCGGCTTATGTATGAAAAACCATCTGTAAACCCAAAAGTTATGTAAGTTACATAATAAATTTGATATGAAAGTGTACCTAACAGTCCAACAAATCATTTGTCACTGATAAAGTAAACTTGTTACAGACATGAATTACCCAGAATCCCAAAATTTGAAAGGATGTCTTGTACCCTCTCAGGATTACGAATATCAGCATAGTGTGTTTCTCTGTAGCCTCCAGTTGAAGTTACTACACCACATTTTTCAGTCAAAAACATGAATTTGGTTGCTTTTGGTATCTACCATGAAAATATTTTAAAAATAAAGCTTTATTATGCTACCATTTTGTATCTTGTTTTATTAAGGTCAATTTCTTCGTAAACTATGTCTTAGGTGATTTTGATATTATTGCCGGAGGGGCTATTTGTTCCTATTATTGTTATCCTTGTGAATTACCATTATTTGCAGTCTGGGACAGCTGTTTTAATCATCCCGCATAATTGTATGTTCATTCTTATGTTTTACAATTTTTTTACTGTATAGCAATACTACATGGCTAGATTATGGCCTTTTTAATTCACTGTATTTGAGCCATTTTTTAAAATGTTGCACTTATTTTGACCGTTTCCGGTGTAACGAAACCCTCTGTGGTTTTCATAAAACTTACAGAAATCTAGATAAGATATTTATATGATTGTTACACCATGAGTAGGGGACATTCTTAACTATATTTTTGCCAAATTTTAGGTAGCTACCTTTATTAGAACAAAAGTTATGATACAACAGGTAGAACTTTTTGAATGACCCTCGTAGATACCTGTCCTCGGTGATCTCAAAACCATGAATAGGCCCTTCGCTTCGCTTAAGGCATATTCATGGTTTCGAAATCACCTCGGGAAAACAATTTAAACCATGACCCTGAAAGCAGTCGATATTTGTATACCATTATTATTCAAAGGTTAAGAATATAAAATAGATAAATTCTTACTACAGATAGATGTATTAATTTCTGAACCAATATGTTATAATAATCAAATATTGGAATATTAACAAAAGTCTATGATGCAAAAGTCTATACTAGAATACTTCAATTTAACTCTTTCTGATGAGACTTGTGTTAGTAATACCAATATTGTTTCTTCATTGCAACTTGCCTTTAAATGATATAAAGTGTAAAACCAATTCAATTAATCAAGGCAGTAAAGTGTATCAAATGGCCTCACGTTTCTCCTTTTGTATGTAACATATGTACACAATGACAGAATGGTGAAAGCAATCTTCAGCACTGAACCTAACTATTAGACAAATGAAGGTTTCGATGACAGAAGAGTGACTAGCCCTTTACTTTTCCTCTTGGTCGGCATCAAAAAGTGTTCTGCTTCCTATAGATACACAATGTTATGATACAAAATATTAATAACAAAACCCTCTAAGCTTCAAATATTCTGCTATCTGCACTGGCATTATATGAAACACTTTGCCAATGCACACAAAGAACACGATTTATCATTCAGTAGATACAAATACTGTAATATCATTGGTCAATTGTCATTTTCAAGCAATAAAAGATATTTTCGTATTACCCTGTTAAATTTGCCAGAAGGGTAATACGAAATTTCGTATTACACAGCTCTGTTACAATAATTAATTTGCGCGCACCGTTAAATAACTACGCAATACGAACTAGGCGTATGTTATGTTGTCGGTGTAAGAGATGGATCAAAATACCGGTGCTCCAGTGAAATCGGAAATTTACTACGGTAACTTGTTGAAAATGGACTCGATTGTCAACAAACAAGTGAGCCCAAAACACCGGGCGTTTTGTCTGTATTCTCGTGAAGAAATACAGAGATAGAAGCAGGAATCTGTTCCAATAGTTAATAAGAAAGCAATCCGTGCGTTTCTTTAATATTTGCATGAAATGTGACGATGGCCAAAAATGATGGCCAAGCCCAAGTTCCGAGTATCCGAAATTTACACTCGAAGGAGTTTCAGTGCCAGAAATATCAAGTAAGCTTATGTTGTAATATATTTATTTTTTTGTTTCTACTCATGTGAACTGAATGATAAATTCGTTATCCCCTGTTTGTTCTTATGCAATACGAAAAATATTAATGGTTTGGGTTCGTATCACACTCGGCTTTCAGCCTCGTATGATACGAACCCAAACCATTAATATTTTCTCGTATTGCATGAACAAACAGGGGATAACTAATAGTATTTCCGTTTCTGTCAAATGCCTTAAGGTATTATCAAGATTGAACCATTTGGTCAATTTATTTGGTATCTAAATATATTAAGTTATCCAATCAATTACATGAAGCAAAATTTAAATAAATATAAATATAAATAATTGAACTGGCCTATTTCTGCAGCATCTGTAAGTCGGAAACAAATATATAACACATTGCTGATAAGTTGTTGGATAACGCAAACCTAAAGTGAATCAGTATATTATCGTTTTATTGAAAAGATTTTATAATGACTGGTATCTTATCATGAATTATAAGGTGTAAATAAAAACACGAAGTCTGATCAGTTTTTTTTTTTTTATTTAGTAAACGCTCTACTTTTAACACACCCATTTTATTCATTTTGCTTTTGTTCTAAAATTGATCGTGTTTGGGTTTTACAAAACTATCGAAAATAATCGTTGTGCCCCTATGGTACAACCTACATTATCAGAGCAAATAAAATACAACCCCTCCCTTGGGTCTGTCATAGGAGTGTTAACATTGTTTTGTGATATGAAGGTTTTCACATCTTTGTTTTGGTATTGACGTGTGCATAGAAGGCCAAATCAATCCCTATAGGTAACTTATGGATTCACACCTAATTAGTTTCAAAGTCTATTCATTGTTGGGATAGATGAAAGGCTTTTAGCATTGCTGCTTAGACCAATGATATTTCACCTCCTTTGTTATAAAAAATCAATTTATTGCTCCAGCAACTGAATCTTAGTTTGATGTTCATAAAAATTTCTGCCACTGATGAAAAATGTTGTTGTTTTGGAAAGAAATCAAAAATCCCACCCTCCACTCCCAAAAGTAGGACATGTAATAGTTTTTGTGGTTTGTAGGTTTCTATTATTTGATGGAAGTGTTGTGTGTACATTTGTCTTTCGAACTGAGGATGTTTATCTAAATCGAACAAAACAAAAATCTTTGTCTTCGTCGAGATTTAAATATTGAGTTTAGGCGAGTGCAAGCTTCTGATGGTTAGCTTCTGATTGCATTTTTTGAGAGAGATTGTACTTCCTTAGACTAGAGCTAAGTTGAGAATTTTAATTTTCTGATAGAGGATTTGTAAAGCTTAGAGTTATTTTAGGAGCTTAGTTTCCAGATGGTTTTCTGTTCTTGTTAGTTCTTTGGCAAAATTAGTTGTTTTGAGGCAGCTGAATTTTTCCCTTTCCCTCTCGCATTTTGTCCATCCATTGTATTTTTCACTCATCAAATTAGTTAAACAACCCAGTATATTATATTGTCTCCTACAAGTACATTACTTGAAGGATTGAAAGATGGCTTCAATTTTATTAATTGTGAATTAGGTCTCTTACAGGTACCTTACCCTAAAAGAGTGTATATGAGCTAGCTATTACTATGATGACAGCGCTGTATGATGATAATTATACTTATTTAGGCCCGGGAATATTTAGGTCTTTACAAGTATCTTACCTGATAAGAAGTTATGTATAATTTAGGTTGGAAGCCAATATAAATTCATTAGGTACAATGTTTCTAGAATTGCAGATGTAATTATAAATCTTGTTTGATGAATTTATTGAGATATATACTTTAGGGTTCTGTCTTTAGGTTATGAATATGTAAGATTGTTTTGTGAACAATGGTTAATGGTTAATATCAGAACTTGAAATAAATGACCTATATTGGCAGGAATTACTGCATATCTGTGTTCTGCATAAGTGTTTTATTTGTTAGTGATAATGTGCAAATAATCGCAAACCAATAAATTCTTTTTCACAAGAAAAACACCTCACTTTAATTCGCATAAGTGATATAATTTGCAAAAGTGTTATTTGATATTGAGTGTTTATTCATAATGCAATAACATCCGAGTAATTGAAAGAAACATGTAATCAACTAGTGTATTTCCGTAGTCAGACGCATCTACAATCTTTAATTTCCAGTTTGATTCCACAAGATATTAAAAAACTACAAGTAGACTTGCCCGAGGGCTGAAGTTAGTAATTAATCATTACATCCCTATTTGTGTATTCAAGACAGGTGTCTGAAATAGAGGTCAGTTAATAGACCTACTTATCAACCAACTGAATGTCCAAGTGATGCTGATTGATAAATAGTTCACTGCCATCTGAACATTGCAAATACTCTTTCTGCGTTAAACGTTATGTTGTAGGTCAAAGTAAAAGTCTCGATATTCAGCTTATTTTAGATTTAGCAATCAGAACATACCTACGGTTGTAGTGATTTTCAATTTGTTTGTGGAATGTATTGACGAGAAGAAGATCTCTATTGATAGAGAAAAAAGGTAAAGGCAAAATATTCGAACATAAGCTAAACCAAATAATTTATAATACAATACAGAGAAAAGCTAGAGGGACGTATAACAAGAACTAATATATTAACATGCCGACTCACATACAAAATGTGAATGTTTTGGCAAAACAAATAGTAAAGTAAATCATCTCGAGGCAAGCTTGGAAGTAAAAAAATATTTTCTTAATCCGGTGTAAAAGTAATCAAGGTCCTTCTGGAATCAAGGTCCGCCTTTTATAAACCATAACAGAGTTAAGCATTAAACTAATGTTACTATACAACCCGGACAGTAATATCAGGGGACTGTGATTCCTATTACACCGATAACTAAACTTCTGTACTATTATTAAGAAATCAAATTGTGATGTTCGTACATTAGATACTCGACCTAAATCGACAGATTCAACTCTCCTGGTATGATTATTGAGAAAAACCATTTTGCATATTTTATATATTTGTATGAATTTCAGTTTTCAACAGATACTAAAAGGTGTTGCACACATGGCAATATTTTAAAATTTTGTATTTTCCAGAAGGATCCGCACAAATTTCGGGTACTATTCAATGAATATGCACTGTTAAATCGTGAGTCTTGCAAGCAAAGTAATTTTTTATTTCCATAACAAATACATATAATATAAAATCAAGCAAGAATTTAAAAATACAATCTACATCAAAAAACATTTAAAAAGAAAACCAAATACAGATACAGTTATGGGGGATAATACTAGAAGGCCAATTAGGCCCGTGGAATGTAATACCCCTTAAATTAAAGAAAAATAAATAACAACTTACAGTACAAAAACAGAAGAAACGTACAACCACTAGACAAGACTGGGACAAATGCTCAAAAAGAAAAGTTTGAAAAAGGCGGGAAAGGTGCATTGCTACTCTAAAGACAGACTAAATTTATTCATATTTTAAAATGAGTTTCTGTTTTAAATTGCTACGAAAGTTTTTAACCGATTTTGAGTTTTGTATCGATTTATCAAGGGTATTCCAAAGATGTGGACCAGTAGTTCGAACAGAATGATCAGAAAAAAATCTTTTGAAATTGGTATATTGATAATTGTCTCGTTGTCTTGTCGAATAGTTATGGAATTCTGAACGTTTCTTAAAATAATTTGAGAATGCTGATGGTAGCTCATTTGATGCATATTTGTACATAAATGATCCCAATTCAAGAGTATAAATATCGAAAATTTTCAGCAATTTGAATTGGGTAAAAATTGGATCAGTATGGCTACGATAATGACTACAAGAAATTGTTCTCATTGCCCATTTCTGTAACTTAACAAGCTTATCTAAATATGTTTTACACGCACTTCCCCAAATGAGAATGTTGTAGTTTAAATAAGGCAAAACAAGAGTACAATAAAGAGTATGTAGAATACGTTTAGGTATAAAATGTTTGAGTTTGTTCATGACACCAATATTTCTCGAAATTGTTTTTGATACACAATCAATGTGGTTCTTCCATGTAAGACATTCATCGATTAATACACCAAGAAATTTAGTGTGTTTCACCCGCTCTAAAACAGTACTATCTAAAATTACATTTTTATTCAGGTCGCTATTCGATACCATATTAGGAGTACCTAAAATCATGAAATTTGTTTTACTAGCATTTACAGATAATTCATTAGCTTTGAACCAGTTGCTGACTTCATTGAGTTCTCGATTTATAAGAGGTATTTGGTGTTTAATTTGGGGATGTGAGTAGAGAATAGTGGTGCCATCAGCAAAAAGTATAAAGTCAAGTACATTGGATGTATTGATAATATCATTCACATATAAAATAAACAGTAAGGGCCCCAAATGCTATGGACGTCATTTCTTAAACACAAAAATGTAATCAAATTTAAAATCCTGTATCTGACAGGTAACAAAACATATATAATTGGGTACACTTGTCCTTTAAGATAAATTTGCCGTTTATATAGAGCTTCCCCTTGCATTAAGAATAATGAAGTTTCAGGGATATGGTAAGAAGGAGAAGGGATATGGTGATTGCACAAAGCTAGAAAATACTAATTGTTAATATGAACTGGTACTTTCGAAAACATGTAGTTACGAAATTATACTACTAATAGCTTTGCTGCCACTTGCTTTTAGCAGTTTTATTTGTATACATCATTTGATTTGTTGAGTTTATAGATATTATACCGACCGTGAAGTTTCCGCTAATTACAATCTGGTTATAACTTCTGTAATACTTGGTAGCAAAATTGTTAATATTGTTGAAATAAGCTTGATGCGATGAACAAATGGATATATCTTCAACATAGTGTAGAAACCTGGTGATCCTACGTAAATAGGCTCTCATGCATCCAGCTGCGACAGCTTTTACTAGAAAATGCAATGTAGCAAAGTGAATAGCAGGAAACCTTCAAGTGTCTTCAGCTACTCGGGTGAAGCTTTAAAAAAAAAGAGGAAATACCATTTTGCAATGTCATTTCATGAATAACTGAGAGCAAACAATCCTTCAAAGAATCCTTGTAGCAGCAATACTTGTTTCAGTAGCAAGTAAAGTACCCTGCTATGTAGGTCAAGTCAAGAGTCAAGCTGCTAGTAAATATGTCGTTCTTTAATGGTTTCTATTATGGTCACAGTCTATTAACGATATCCGAGATGGTATGGTCATCTAATCACACCTGTTTGAAGTTAAGATCAGGATGTTTTTCAGGATATAAAAGTAATATGACCTGTTTGAGATTTACTAGAAGTCAACCTTATCCATAAAGTTCACATGTAAGCTTTTAATCAAGGATTGCATTTCAAGATTAACTCACCTCTTACTTTCAACCACTTGCAGGTTTATATAATAATCTCTTTTACACTACTAGTACTACCCAGTTTCTCCTGTTTAACCATGCCAACCATAGCCTTGGGTTATATGTTGAAAGAGCAAACATTTTGTAGCAAAGGTGAATGGCCTTACCTGCCATCTGATATCGGTAGCTCATGGATTAAATATTGACAAAGGAAAAACAAGTTGCTTGATATTAAAACTTTCAGAAGTGTAGGTAACATTAACATAAAATCATGATTTGTTAAATGTTATTCAATATTTTAAATAGGTAGGTGTAACGATGTGATTTACGAACATCAATGACGCTCAATCTCGGTGTCCCGGTGAATGCTCTCATTTTTGATCTTTCAAGGTGATTCATGCTGCTGTAATTATCTGCTCATACAGATAAGCAAGCTGCATTACAGATCGTATAAGCGAGTACTAGGTATTGCTGCAAAATGTCAGCCCTGAACATGCAAAACACACCATCAGGCCTACAATTTCACGCTGTTAAAGTCGTGAAATATACTGATTTGAATTTGTTAATTACTGCAGACAGAAATTCTTCCCCGTGTGAAGATGAAAATTCTTCCCCTCGTAGTCCCAAAACTTGAATACATCTTTTTCACGCGAGGATTTGAACCTGGAACCTCCTATTCACCAAGTGGATATTTTGACAACTGATTCATCGAAAAGAGACGACATTGATGCTCTAGATTAATTATCAAACACTAGATGTAAAGACTTCCAATTTAAATCTATGATGCTATTCACTTTTCTAGAAGGAACTATTGAGAAACGAATTATTTATATACATTGTAAATTACTTCTTGGTTTATGGGACTATTTTTCCTTCGCAGGGCGGGAAAAAAGTTCTCGGCCTGGATATACCACTCACTTGACCACCAAGTTCAGCCCACAAACCACGTATATCTACACTTCTTTAAAGAGAGGGCATAAGTATAATTTTATCTAGCTAAACCAAAGAAAATATGGTCAATTTTACTAAGTTCAAGAAGTGATATGTGCGTCTGGTGGAGTCGAAATTAAAATCAAAATCAAAATTGTCGCCAAGGATTTGAACCAAAGACATCGATTTTGTAAAGGAGAAGTGAGGAGAACGCGGGGGTGAACGTCGATTTTGGAGATTTTAAGATTTTATTACAAAAGAAAAAACAAGATAATTCGTTAACTTAGCGTATTTTTCTTTGTCTTCTGTGATGTTGTAAATAATGTAACATGAAATAAGAAATATTTAAAACTCAGAGAATCGATTGAAAATATTCTATATTATATAGTATACAATATATTCACAAATACCCATTTTCATTCATTGCTTTGTATCGTTATGATATTTTTTTATTTATGCCACTTCAGCACGTCATGTTATTTACATTTTCTTATCATGTAATCTGTCTC
>JXSR01S025258.1:62562-77345 GCA_000969725.1 Ophiothrix spiculata
TCATCATGGTCTGAGCGTATCGCTGTTAATCGATTGCCGTGTAATCTTCCCGTGGTATAACTGTTATCTGGCCGATCATGAGTCTTGCGTGTGCGAAAAGGTACAAAACGTTGGGATTTCTAGGGCGTGACTTATTTATATGATTTGAAGTTGACATTTTAATATTCCTCTTCAAAATACGAATCATTGTCATATGCGAATCCTCTACATTTGATATTATTCTCCTTTTGTAGACAGAAAAAATTGATTTTCCAATTATTTAAAGGTATTTGAATAATTATTTTTAAACATTTATAATCTCTAGTAAGTCCTCTTTAAAATAGCATCCGATTTAACAACATTGAATATGTTACACTCTAATAAACTTAGAAATAAACCCGAGATCTTACCGAAATGAAAACTCAACGCTTTTAAATAGCTCGAAGCTCGATAATTGAAGTACGCTAAACACTAACAGCAGGTAAGTCATGTTGTGTCAATGCAAATGAGTTGCATTCACTTTTATTGACAGAGTGACATTTCCCAATATGTATTATAACCGTCCTCGGGCGTATATCTGGTTGACCAAGTGTCGCCACTGATTTCATGTTAGATAAAAATGGCGATATGCGATTTTCAATTATTCTTTTTAATTCCTTCTGATTCTCCAATAACCGTGAAATTTGCAGGATTTCATATTTTTACTATGTAGTTTGAAAATATTAAATTATACATACATTTGTTGGACTCTGGCCGAAAATACACTGAACTGAAAAGGTGTTTCGCTCAACTGTAGTGTGGGAATATATTGACCACCTCTATACAAGAACCAAACAAGAATGGTGAGGAATATTTATTACAACCAAAAAATCATGTATTCCTATAAAAAAAAAAGCCCTTTACCAAAGATTAAACAGACTACTTAAAATATGATAAGGTCCACTCTAAGCCAGCAAAGCACATGCGTATCCTGTCAGGATCGGAAGGTTGAGAAATTAACAACTGAATTTATGAAATAATGCTATACTTGGCATTGATGAAGAATAAAGCAATGCATAGATATCTATAGCATTAACATCTTCTTGACATAGGTAATTATCAGTTTGTGAACGGTTTTTCATTACAGTTTGAGAAGTTTCGCGAGTAAAAATTTAAGTAAAATCTTTTTAGGAAAATAAGTATTTCATTTGTGTGGAATATCACAAGACCCCAGTAATTATTATTCATGTTCCCATGTGCGTGAATGTATTTCGAAGGGTTTAGTTTCTTGCACACAGTTTAACTAATTGACGCAAAGTGTGCTAACATCGGTCCTTTTAGCTACATGTGATGCCACGTTCTACGTAAACGGTTTACTTTGACTTTTCAATTGTAACCATATTCAAATGCTCTAAAGAAAATGTCAACGAATGTTTGAAAGATAACCAAACTTTAATATGGCGCAGTAGAATGGAAAATCCATGTTGAAATTTTGGCATGTAAATTTTTCGTTAATATGTCACTCGCGTGTTGGTCCACTGCTGCCTTAACTATGAAATAATATGGTTGTGTCATTTATGTCTGGGTTAAGTGATCTTTTTAAGTAGAGTTTAATTAGTATTTCGAATGAAAAAAAAAATGTTTGCATTGAAAAGGGATAGCGGGTTTGTTACTAAGTAAGGCAGATCAAAAATTTCAGTGAGGTAGTTCGTAAAATTAGAATCATAATCCTGTTATCTTGACAGAATATGACTGTAATGAATCATTGAATAAATTATTCACTGTTTGATATAACGTGACACGTAACCATGACATCACTAATGTTTCTTTGCTAAATACTCCGACATATATACATGTATACTAATCACATTTTTCTGTCGCCTGTCTCTATGATTTATCAAGGGCATGTTTTTCAGATTTCTTTAATGGATATAAATGTTCCATAATGGTATAAATCATTCTCCAATATTTTTACGACTCGTTTATATTATGTTTCCTCTTCATATCGATCACAACAACGTCGGGGTTTTCAATTATTTACATGTATGTCTTCTCAGTTTTATTAAATACCCCAAAATCTATACAATCGTCGAAAATATACATATTCAATCAATTATGATATAATTTTGGTAAAGAGGTGATTTTTTCGTATCGGAGAGTTTGGAGGTAAACAGGGCTTTCGAAACAAGGGATTGCCAATGATTTTTCAAATTGAACGTCGACAGATGCACAAAATTGTTGAACAAATACTTACTGAATAGTACAGATATATTTAAAAGCCAGTAAATCAATATAATTCTCTTTAAAATTGATTTTTTTTTTAATTTCAAAGGGAGCTAAAATTAAATATTTATCAGGTTAAATTTGACATAATAAAAACCGTGTCACTTAGCAACTAACGGATTTTTATAGTTACTGGTAACCATAAAGAATGAATTTTCAACATTATCTTTCAAACCCAAAACCAATGTAGTTATGAGCTAATGTATTTTGCAATAAACATAAGTAATCAGGATTCCGAATAGCAAAGAAGCTACAGCATAAGTACTCTGAACTTCACTTCACAGCTTCATAGTTATTATTTCTATAAACTGAACACTATCGATCACGGGTTTGAAATTATCGTTTCCGTTTCCTTGGCGTTATAGAAAGCAACATGATCTGTCTAAACTACATGTAGGTTGTATCATGAACAGAGAATTTTTTGAATTTTGTTCGTGGTACTGACAATGTTACGTGATACGAAGAATTTTAAAAGAAAAACACATATATTGTATATCAAACTCAAATAAATCTAATTTATATGAAATAAAAGTAGACACATAAGAAATGTTCTTCAAAGAAGATAGTTCTCTTGCCTCTTTCAGTCTTACAGGCGGTTAATCCAATCAGCATAAATAAATTGTAACCATACATCTTGATATCCTAGAGACATTCAAATTAAACGTCGGTATTAAGTTATACGATTTTGTAGTTTGGACTATCACTAGGCAATTCATTAGGAATTAGATTTGGTTAAATCGTGGAAAAGCAAAATACATAAACCTTGCCATTGGCGATTTGACATTTGGAAATTGCATATCTTTCAAAAAATGCAAATCTAGTTTACCCGGTGATATAGATAGATTTATACAGAAAAGTACCACCCAGGTTCTGCTTAATTCTGAAATGTCGGATTTATATAGATGCGAATAACCCCTATTATTTCATAAAATAATGAAAAAGGATTCAAGGCTATTAGGCCCTGTTTGCTGAAATACAGGTGAAAATCTGCAGGTATTGAAATTCGATAGCATTTGACATCGATAACCTTCTCCTTTGAGTTTCCGCTGAATGCATATCGCCCAGGATAATCAATACAGTACGCTATAATGGAGTGCTTTTAATTTCTTTACATACAATGCAAAATATAAAACATATACTGAATTTGATACATATATAATTAAATTTGGTTGATAAATAGGGCTGGGTGTTTATGTAAGAACAGTGTAAGAGCATGTTGTAAGTATTTTTCTGAAAACATTAAAATGCGAGCAAATGTTTTATCTAACACATGTGACTAGTAAGATAAGCTGAGATACAACTTTATCCTTATGTTTTATTTTTATTGCAGATAGTGTTTGTTCAAGACTCATTGAAAAGAGTTTTATCAACGTACGGCCGATCGGATACAGACGAAATCATGTAAGTTACATTACTATGACATATGTGACCGTCCATCCACAAACAGCCATAAATCAAGCCTCATTTTCACTTTCTAAATATTTGCAAAGACCCTGTCATTAGGATTAAAATGAACCTCAATAGACTTGTATTTTATTACTTCGATTTCCAGAAGTCAAGTTATGGTCCTTCAAAGGTTGTCAGGGAGTAAAATGTATAACTGAGATAGACGCGTTCGAAGATCAGTAAGCCGAATATTTTCTATTGATTGTCCTCAAAATATACAGATATATTTCATATTTCCAAACAGTTTCTTGAAATGAAACGTTGGTGGTGGTTTGAAGTAAGAACAAAGATTGTGAATCTGTCAAAAAATCAATTTCGGCAAATTACGACCTTGACATGTATTTCAACCTGAAGCGCAAAATAAAGTTGCTTGCATTTACGGCTCAAACACATTTGTAGTATCTAGTTGACTATCAATATAGTCGAAAACAATAAAAACATTATCAACGGGTACTTTTTCTCCATTTGTTATGCAGTGATTAATGAATATATGACGTGTTCTTAGAGCTCATACATTTATGGCAAATACAAAAAAATGGATATTCTGCCGAATCTGTACTTAAAAATTGTAAAATTGAATACTATACTGTTATCTAGCATGGATAACTTTGCTTTTACTCAGTGCTGTTTGAACGGCACAGGCAATTTCTAAGGGTATCGATGTCTATTGCCAGACGAAGTAAATCTTCATTTCTAGCTTGCTATCATATTATAGCCATTATTAAGCTACTTGGTTGATTTAATTTTGCTTTTAAAGTGCAAAACAAAACTAAGTCTTGCATTTCAATTTTCTTGATTTCAAACCATTTACAGGGAAACACTAGGAATTGCTGAAAAAGTACGAGACCCTGAATTAAGAGATCAGGTGGAATATGTGAGATGTGAAGAAGAGTTTCTATCGCACGTGACAAAGAATGCTGCCAAATTAATAGGTAAAGATAACATAAAGACTCATGTAATGTATTGAATTAGATATAACGATTGCGTCTATCTTTCCATTTCTTAAAAGTTGAGAGCACTTTTAACAGTTCTATCCTTTAAAATCAAGTTTATGTCAGGTATTGTAATTTCAAACGTTAAAGCACTTTTATAAATCAAAGATCTCCATTTTCTTAGGATCAGAACATCAATAGTTACAATTTATATTTTAAAGGGAAAAGTCCTGGATTGAAAGAAGTATTCATGCGTGAAAAACTTTGTGGTTTATATGTATTATAAACTAACTCAGAAGTTACCAGTGGGGAAAATCGATGACAATTGAACCGGCGGTTTTGGGCTGTTAGCCGCCGGTTGAGTTGACGTGCTTCCATAGTAATGTTTACTATTTATATGCTTTCTTCTTATTCAATGGTGTAAGCAATGACCGATCATATATTTCAAAGGTGGACAACCTCTTTACCACAAGGAGCCAAAAAAGAGAGTTTTTTGCAAGCAGCGCAAAAAAATACGGCTAAAAGAACTCAAATTATTACATTTACATTTATATGCTTTATTATCGCTATTCTTGAAGACATAGTAAAGAAATAATGCGGTTTATATCATGATTACAGTGATTTGAGCCGTGCAATAGTTTGTTCTATTGCACGACATGAAACAAACCTCTGTGATATCATGATATAAAACAAATATTGAATGCCTATGCACGTGCAATAGTACAAAATATATCATTCGGTCAAATTTGGACTGATCCATTTCACTCGGCTACGCCTCGTGAAATAGAAAAGTCCAAATTTGACCTCATGATATATTTTGTACTACTGCACTCTCAGGCATTAAATATTTGTATAATACTACATTTCTGAGATTAGAAATTGCCTATCTACATTTAAAACTCAATGGTCTAAAAAGAGGTCTTCATAGCTCGCTCATGTTACTACATCCGAAATCTTCCTGATAGAGTTGGTGCTTATTCCATAATAATTGTTTCTTAAACAATCTGCAACCTGTGACACTCGATCAAACTATGACTTTATCAAACCACGTTAACACTCTCCAGCATATCATCACGTAGTTAAGCACGCTCGTCTTATCTCGTTTAGGTTATTGTAACACACCTTTTATTTATTTGTCATCATCTGATCTAAAACATTTGTAATATGTTGTTAATCTATACTGTAAGCGCTATGATACTCACGTGAATAGCACATCTAAATGCCTTTTGTTGTTGTGTTATATTGAAATAGATACAAATGCCTCATAAGTATGTATTTCTAGACTATGCTACAAATATGAAACCTTTAAGATTTCCTAAATGTATAAATATCTCAACTTAACGAACGTTTAAAAATAGTATTCTAATGTTTGTTGGATGTATATGAGCACGTATGAATATAGAAATATATGATCCTCTGAAAAATATCATTTTACAATACCAAACTCAAAACAATCAAATATATGCCAACAACGCATGAATAAGATATCAAATTTTACATTTTTTCATTCACTTTTATTTATTAAACTTGATAGAGAACATTTTGAAAGTTAATACATCAACTGAATGTACATATATATAAATCACTTATCTGTCGGTTTAAATTGCCATTTTCAGAAACCAGAAGCATGCATTTATTCTATATGTGCTTTTGAAACTCAATCTAGACAGACATTAACATTGCAAACACAGACTACTTATTCGTCATAATGGAATGGAATTGGGTGTAATTTCACACAATAAACATTGTTAAATAACATTTGAATTTGTTTGTTAAGTGAACAAATGCTGTTGTGATTAAATCGAGTATGATAACAAACTGGTTACTAATCGCACACTTAAATTTCTCAAATCCATTCATTCATTTATATATCTATTCAACATAACAAGGATTACTAGTTACTTATCCCTTTCGAAAATAGTGGGATAGAATTAAAAACATATTAGTAGCTAGCGAGTATCATCTTGTTTCATTGAGATACTTTTACTGTCCTCTATCAATTTGAACCACGACTTTTAACAGTAACTGGAGGTGTATATGCATAGAGATTTATTATCCACACTTCGTCATTCAAAAGTAAAAGGCATAAATTTGAAGCAAACCCTACTTACATTCAAGTTGCCGCAAGGCTACGTCAATCCGTGACAAGAAATCCAAAACTTTCTTACGGAGTTGATGTGTAAAATAAAGACATTTGGTGTCCTTATTTGACCATTTCTTTGGGAATTTATTTCTCTGAATAAAACTCTGGTCTGACACGTAAACATATACAGTGAATACTATAGACATTTCTTTGATTCATATTATTTTTTAAACATATAACATTGTTATATAAAATACACTCGTAGTTTTGACTTTACCTAGTTAAATATGATTTTGTAAAAGACTTAAAAACCATTGTCAGATCGCAAGTCAGACAGTTGGCACTGTTATTTCGGCATACAATTATCATTACACTACTCTACGACTTATTTGCAAATTACTAACCAATTTGCTATCTAGAGCCGTCTCTGGTTTCAGTCATTTCACCTTTGTTTCAACCTAGTGCCAGCTAAAACGTCCACATGGAACAAAACACGATCAATTATGCATCGGTTTAATGTAATACACTTATAAATCTAACATTTGTAGTTTTACCACGCACATTTATAACTCGACACACAACATTGTTGACCAAAACATTATGTAGTAAGTGGGAGTTTTTGTGTAAATAAGAATATATGACGCGTTGCATCATAAGGTACAACTTGTCGGCAAACCCGATTCTGAGCTACGGTCGTCTGAAGTTGAAAATAAGTGAAAAATGGTCGGGAGGTCGAATTTTAGATATCGTAAAAAATGAGGTCCTTGAAGTATATAATATATTCAATGATTGAACTTGCTTTCTGAAAATATATGATCTTGTGACATGATTGCATATCATTTCTTCACGAATGGCTTAGAAGTCTACACCCAGAAAAGGGGACGATCGATGATAAGTGAAGTATGCCTTGTTTTGGAATTTGGCTGAAGGCATCTTTGTTATCGGTCTTATATATATATTTTGCCATGCATATTGTATAGACAGCACGTGGGAATTCGTTGACCTGGATTTTTATTTAAGACCTATAAAAGTTGGATGGTATCGATATGTTTACAATTCAGATAACTGTGAACAAGTTAAGACAGTTTTCTTTGTATAAAGAGTGTATAGAAGACAAGAAGAGAAAGCAATCGAGCGTGTACACGCAGTTTTAAAAAACTTTCACGATTTGGTTTTCTTTGTTTCTCTGTTATACGTGTTCTTGAAATAAATCAGGAAATTACTTCGAATATTCAATCTAATTACATGGGGAGATGTATGCCAATATTAATAAAGTGAACTGTTGCAATCAGGTACACCCGATTTGTAACGTTACGCTCCCTATGTCTGTCATGTAACATTTCTGTTTTATTTGGTTTTGTTACGTTTTGATTTGTAAAGCGCTATGATATCCGTGTCTTCTTGTAAACGCACTAAATAAATGCCAGCATATTGTAATGTAATTGTCACTGGGAAAAATAAAAAGGATTTATTTAATTATTATTAAAGATTCAAAAAACCCATAACAAATCCGTGGTGAAGTATTATCTAAAAGCTGTTCACTCAAAAATCAAAGTTTGATGAGAATGAGTTGTGATTCATATATTGTCAAGTATTGCTTCTCATTAGCGAATTCATAAAAAGATCAGGAAATTATATTGAGCAATGAATGAAGAGTTATGATACATAATATTGTCAAATTTTGTTTCTCATTAGCGTATTGATAAAAAACCAGGAAATTATATTAGATTTTCCAAAAGAATATCAAAACACAACTTCCAGATCATTTCACACAGAGTACTTACTAGAGTTGGGGATTGAGACTAATCGATGTCATTTGACGTTAATAGGTTATGCTGATTGTGCGCTGCTCTATTTTACGCTCATTAATTTTTCAGTTATTTCTGGCTACTGAGAACGGCAAATAAATTGTGCTGCGCGTAGAATAAGGTTCTAGATATTAACTATCGGTGTATTCCAGTATTAAACTGATTTACGTCTTAATTGCCAAGATTAAATCTAAGATGAAGGAAGAATACAAGTTTGCTATTACGTATTGCTAGTACATGAAATCAGTTGCCAGAGGTTTATTTTAATTTGGTTTTCTCTGTTAAAAATATTGTAGAAGTCATTATCCTTTTTTCAGATAAGTAGGAACCTGCGGATGAAACCTCAAACAATGTGCCGTATATTGCAGGTCAAGGTCTACCATGTAAAAGTAAATAATACACATTTTAAAAAGAGTCCTTCATTTGTTTTTGACTTTAATGAAGTTATTCTCAGACTTTAACATAATGTTTGAAATTCTCACATTCATCCCACCAAGTACCTTTATGAAAAAACAAAACAGAAACAACCCCTCGGGTAAAATTGAAAGCACCTGTCCTATCTATCTTGGAATAGGTGACCCTGTTATTTACTCAATTGATTTCACTGTTTGAATTTTTCTGGGAGTTATATAACCTATCTACTGCTCACTTTGTATTTCACTCATGACAATGAGAATAAGAAAAGGATTTAAGAAGATCATTTTCAGAATAAAATTGAGAGACAAATTCGAATATATTCTTCTTGTTCCAGGCCTCTTATTTGTAAAGACAGCTGGTTTAAATTTTAGTCTGTATTTTTTGAGGCTTAGTTTTTCAAGTATTTCAATTGCAAACGATATTTTTTGTTACCAATTTATTTAAAGTTAACATGGTTATAGAACCAAATACTAGTTAGATTTTTACTTATAGTTGTCTCTAAAACCATGCGCAAAGGCATCTCTATTATCAGAAACGGGTATGTTTATATTGTGATTTACCGCACACAACACTCATTCTTTTTCATTAGATATCACCATGGCTGTAATAGCTTGTCAGATGTAAATTGCCCCAGGTGATTGTAGGTGATTTCCAAGTCCAAATTCAATTTAGAGAAAACACATAGGACATCAGACGCATCAATCACATGCATACTTGACATAACCAATTCACCAAGCAGTCAGTAATTGAATAGATTACTTGGCAGAATCTGGTCAAAGTTGACGATCGTATATCCTACATTTCCGCAAATACTTCTTGTATTACACAAGTTCTCGCTTGGACATTGATTGATGTAAAATTGATTGTCTACGTTTTATTGCGTAGCAATAATCTGTACTTGTGAAAAATCATGCCGTGAAATCATGAGGTTAAGTCATTTACAAATGAGTGCTGTTAGGCTGCCTACGCTATAACGGACAGGTGAAACTGGAAGCAAAAGTACACTGCGAATGATACTTTTCCCTTGTAGCCTTTGTCCAGTTTTGCGTAAACGACCAATGGCGAAAAAAACCCAACAACGGTAAAGAACGAAATTGCAATGATTGGTGCGACGTTAGCTTGCGAATGGTAACTAGGATAACGAATGCTGATGCAGGATCATGACGAGTTCTTGCGACAGTCTTCCGTCCTTTACCGTCGTGTTGACAATAGATATTGTTATTACCCGTCAACAAGTACTGTTTAATTATTTTTCGTCGCTTTTTTCTATTTTTCGGTCATTTTTCATAGTGGGAGCTATCCTTTAAGGGACAGGTTCATACATATTTTTCACTTGAAATAGATTCATCAGGATTGTACATAAATCAAATATTAATATAGTTCTCAAATACAAATCCAATATTTGGTACTCACGGATATATTTCAACATTTTGGCCACTCCACACTGGTGTTGTTTCTTGTTCCTAGCATCCTTAGTTCGGCTAGATGACATCATAGCCGAACGTAAAGCTTGTATGCCCCTCGTCTTTGTTAATAGTATAGTTATTTTTCCTCTACTCCATACCCATATGGCTTCTTTCAACCAACATACATAGCCTAATGCAATATTGTGAATAGCGATCGCGATTGTTTTATGTAAACAATCAGTGGCAACGTTTTCGGATAATCGGTAAAAAATTGGATACTAAAAAAAAAAGATCGTAACCGAATAATAGTTTTTCCCATAAAAATGAACATTGAAATTGTATTTATGTTCAATGTGGGTAAAAAGTTTTCCCATTTGAGGCGGGACATTTTTCCTTCCCGAAATGTATGTCTTTTTTGCAGTCATTTTTAAATTGCCTGAATTGTGCTGACACAGCCTACATCTGACCCTGACTATAGGGGAAATTTTAACGGGACATAACACTGACTCAACTGACGAGATAACTCTAAGACCCCTGTACACGGTATACGAATAATTGACTGCTCATGACTATTGCCCCGAAGTTATCTTGAGACTATATACTATTTATATCTAAATAGTCTCAAGATTACTGAGGGGAAATAGTTTTTACTATTGCCAGAGAATAGTTGTTTTATATACGGATTATGTTTTGAAAGGGCAATAGTAACAAATTATTGATTGGCTCAAATCATGATATTGGTATATAATACACCAAAAACTACTAAATGGTTGTCGATAATAATTGCAAACTTATAACTTGTAACCACGTACCCGCCTGTGTTATACAAATTTATCAGGCGTTATTACTACCTTTTCAACAATGGATATAACATATAATATTTTTGTAAGAAAGATTTTTTGACTTCTAATAGTACATAACTAAAATATCAAAATAGTGTATTAAATTCATCTAATTCTTTCTTTTTCTTATTTTATATAGGTGTTGAATACAAAAAATTAATGGAAGGTTTTGGCGAAGAATTCTTTTGTCTTTGTTTTGAAAGATACGGCAGTGTACTTAGTTCGCTTGGGTGTTCTCTAGCTGATTTTTATAGTAACTTGGATGGACTTTATGAACATATCTTATCTCTGGGTATTGTGGTTGGAACAAAGGTAGGTTTATGTTTCGCTCTTCTAAAAGATAGAAAGAAAATTCAATCAAACAATAATTGGTAGATTTTAACGGGTAAAAATCTACCAATTGTTATGAATTCCCGTCGTAAAAGCCTTTCTCAAAAAAAAAAACAACAAACAAACAAACAATAATATTGCATTAAAGAAATGTTGTTATTGTTACTTCTAGTAGCTAATAATGTAAGTAATTCTACCGAATATATTAGTGGAGTCGTGGTTTGCATTCTTAAAGAGGAGCTCAAGAATTGGAATTTCGTAACATACAGCAATGGATATGACTAGTCAAAATTTCACCAAGTTTGTATTTATCAGTTCTTTAATTTTTAACGGATTTTGAAAGCAAGATAGGAACACGTATGTGTAAGGGAACGCTATTTTTCATTGCCATTTTTAAGAATCCTAAAATGGACAAAAACGATCATCAACCTTTAAATATGACTCAAACTAATTCAATCGAGAAAGAGTGTAAACACTCAAAAAAATGTAAACCACGCAAAAACAGATGCATGCTCATTTCTTTCTTTTGGGGTGAATAAATCAGCGTATGCAACTTGTTTCGAGTGGTTAACACTCTTTGTCGAGTAAATGGGGACTCACTTGTTTTTTACGCATTAAGAGAGTAGCACTTTTTAATGCCATCATTGTTTTATACGGATGCTTTGCTGTAGATTTTCTTTTACAATCACTTTAACCATAGATTTTTGTTGTCATTTCTTACCTAGATGCCTTCCTATCGATGTTCAATCAACGATAAAGAAACGTCGCTTCATTACTATACGGACAGTGATTGTTTAGCATTGAGTATGGTTGGACAAATCAGAATGGCGTCCATTTTGTTATTTGACTCATTTGTTGAGGTACATATTGAACATCTGACAGACAATGAACACAATGACAGCTTGTACACAATTAAACCCTTTCTAGAAGGATCCTCACTTCATTTGCGTGACTTACCGGAGGAAAAACCTCATTACCTCTCAAATAGATTTGAAGACTCCAAAATTAGTGTATCTACTTTTTGTACAGCATGTCCATTTCACTTGATGGTGAACCGACAAATGAAAATTGTCCAAGTCGGAGATACTGTTATACGCATGATGGGCGCACCTAGCAATGGTCTTGGGTTCAACTCCTACTTTAGGATTCTTTCTCCCTTTGAAGGAACTGCAACATTTGACAAAATACTAGCGAACATTAATAAGTTATTTTCTATGGAAACTACTGGAACAGGTATTAAACGGACTGCTGCTGAGAAGAAAAGGGTAAGTTTTATTTTACACCAAATTAACATTTAGCTGGTCAAGGTCTTGCACCTGCCCTTGGTGGTCAATGGGGTCCATATGGACTGAAGCAAACCAGAAAGGAATGCCAAACTCTTGTCATAGATAAAAAAAAACCTCAAAGAACCAAAATTATATGGAAATGCAATGAAAAAATTGCTCGCGTTACGCGCACAAATAAAAACAATTGTTCAATTCATATGAACACCCTTTGACCACTTAATGTTTTTATTAAGAGCCATTATCATGAGAATTTCATTGAAGTTAAAGCAATGTGTTTAATACAAATCGTCATGTTTCTTTTTTTAAACAAGTCCTGTATAATAAATTGATGATACAAAGCAAATGTAATATTTGAGTTTACATGTCTATAGAAGTATAACGCAACCACCAAAAATGTCCTTGTCAAATTAACCCTTTGCTTATTCAATTATTTAGTTTTTACCCCAGGAAAATGGGGGTAAATCTCACGGTTCAACAATTAAAAGGATTGCTACTAATGAAGTCAAAAATAGGTCATTGTAATTATTTTAAGTATCATCAAAATCTCAGATAAAATCAAAAGGTATATCAAGCACGTGTGTCATTTTTATCAGAAAGCAGTACCCATTTACAAGATGGCATCAGTAATATCTATCTTTCTAATAATGTCATCATAAAAATCAGATCCTAGCGAATCACACATTGATATAGATGTCTTAATGTTGCACGTCACGAAGATTTAATGGAAATGAGTTTAATGAAAGAAATGAAATAGACTAAACAAAATGTGAACTCCATGATTATACTAATGCATAAAGGTGGATGATATTTGATGTGCTCATTAGTTTAGTGAACGTGCAGTGCTCCCATGGTGATACATTGCAAATAGTTACTCTGTGATGCAAAGTTGCTATGCTTTTCTTTGATTTTTTCATTTTTCTTTTCTTCTTTATATTTTACCTCTCACTGACTTATACTTTTTTTTTATCAACCTTACACTTCTGGTAAATGTCAATGTAGATGTGCCAATGTATGCTATAAGGCACGTAGAATTTTTTAATATAATTTTTAGATATTGTAAATGAAAATAATATCTAACCGTCCACACAAACGAATATTGAAGTCGGCCTTTTTCAAGTTCTGCAAAGACCGTGTAATAAGTTTAAATTAAATTACACCAATGTGTACTCTACTGGACTTCCACAAATCTATTGTTGTGATTCCTATAAAGTTTGTAATAAAGTGGAAGAAGAAACCAGTTAAATACTCTCAAAGAACAGTAAGTCATTGATTTGTCTATTGATGGTTGACTCTTAAAAGTGTAGAATTGTTACATAATATCGCTTAGATTTTTTAATGGAACTTTGCACGTGTTTTTGAGAATACAAATCATAATCAATGTGAATCGGAAAAAAACATCAGTTTAGTAAACGACCTTTCCATGTAAATGTATTTTCACATGTTGTACAAAATTGAAGTTTGCCTTTACAACTCCTTTCTGATGGACGTTTACATAATATGTGACATTTTTGTCTCCGGTATTTTGTCGGAACAAATAATGGTTATGTTGATGTGTCTACTTAAATGATCATTTTAATGCTATTTTTGAGAAAATAACGATGTGAGAGTGTTACAAATTTCGTTTATGCATTAATAATAT
Organism: Ophiothrix spiculata; assembly: GCA_000969725.1. Taxonomy (NCBI): domain Eukaryota; kingdom Metazoa; phylum Echinodermata; class Ophiuroidea; order Amphilepidida; family Ophiotrichidae; genus Ophiothrix; species Ophiothrix spiculata. Next base: position 76,993 of record JXSR01S025258.1, read on the forward strand.
AAAAAAATGTAATATATAATATGTAGCTATAAGCAGCGGTGGAAATACCCACATGATAGTCAACCCAGGGTTAGGCAACCCCGGGTTACCTTACCCTGGGTTGTCTTCCACTTAGGTTCCTATACGTAGAACATGCTATTACTAGTAGTGCAAAGCAGATAAATCATAATGTACTCAGTTGCTGTATAGCAGGTTGCACAATGTTCACCCTGGGGATCTATACTTGCATAATTGACAACCTGGGGTTGTTAATGAAGGTCATTAGTCAACCCAGGGTAATCATAGTCAGTTAAATTAACAACTTGAAGTTATTAGTGAAGTTCATTTGTCAAGCCAGCATAATGGGTTATATT